>PVKS010051862.1:0-10974 GCA_004027875.1 Aplodontia rufa
GGCCAAAATCAAGGGGCATCCCCTCAAGAATTCAATTTCTCTAGGATTACTCTAGGAATGACCAATGGAATGATAGGCATTGGCCGGACATCCCCAAAGAAAGCAAGTTGTTGCCACCCAGTGGTGGCAGAGGTTTCTCTCAACCAGTGCTGAGATTTGTCAGAGGACCAGTATGTATTGTGAAAGAAACCATAACAGAGATTCTAGGAATCTAGAAAAGTTAGAGGGGGTCACTCACTCAATAAATGATGGCTGGTGGTGGATGTAATGCCCAGCAATGTGAATGGTCCTTAGTGGAGTCGCCAGAGGGAGAAGTCATGGAAAGAGAGAGGGAAAGAGAGACCAGGTCAGGTCTCTAACATGGGCCAGGTCCCATCAAAGCTTCCATTAGACACCCCATTTGGGTGGCTTCCCAAACATATCCAGACCCCATGTGGATGGCTTCCTAAAACATATCCAGACCCTATGTCTCCCTTGGCCACATGTGGTGGGCACCTTGAACACGAGTCCATGGTTTCAGCAGAACTAAGTAAGGAAAGAAGTGAATGAAGGATAAAGAGAGGAGAGTGGTGGCTCAACGGTAACAGGTTTATTCCAGACATACCTGTGGAGTGAGACCCAATGGATTCTGAACTGCATCATCTGTTTACAGCCTGTGTTAGATACAGAGAGAATGAGGGAAGAGAGAATTAGGGCATTGCTAGGAAGTTGTCAGGGTTTAGTTTTTCTATATTGTGGAGTATTGTCTGGGTTTTAGGAATAGGCAGGTGCAGAGTTTATGGGTTTAGGGATAGCTGGGTCTGGGGTTTAGAGATTAGGTGGTTCTTGTTCTAAGATGGAGGATAAGATTCAAAATGGCATTGCCTAGGTCAAGTTCCACCTAACAATTGTGTCCTCGTTTATGATAGACAAGTACTCATCCACCTCTCCAGCTCCCTTTGAACAAAACTTTCAATGAGGTTCAGTCTAGCCTATTTTGGAGCCAGTCTGAAATGTTGTAAAGTGAGAAGCAGAGCCTTATCTCAGGTAGGGCAGGGCTCTTGACAAATAAAATAATACAGCCTTACTTGTGAAACATGAGTCAACCATAAGCTAAGAGAGCTTTTAATTTTCTTTTCATGAAAAAAGTGGCAAAGTGCTTCCATGTTTCACAGTGTTGATCTTTAAACAGATCAGGCTCTCCTTATTATCTTTCAAAATACATTTAAATTTCCATCTGTTTCTAAAAAGTAACAAAATGCTTCACATATCTTTATTATTTTTTAAAAGATGTAGCCTCGTCTATTTTGTTTTGTTTGTTTGTTTGTTTTTGAGAGAAAGAGAGGAGAATCAATTTTATTGATTTTATTTTCTTTTTTCATCTCTTTTTGTTTTAATCTAACACTTAGGTATGTGTCTGCTGCTGGGATTCAAAGCCATGTCCTCAAACATGCCAGGAAAGTGCTTTACTGTAAAACCACTACTCCAGTCCTGTACATATCTTATTGATAACAGGTTACGTTTGTCTACTTACAGAACATTAAATGACATAAATCCCTAAATAAATGTTATTTTTATGTAAGTCTAAGAGAGATTATAACAAACAACTTGAATCTGGAGAATACCAGGTTGGTAAAATGCTCCTCTAAGCTCTGTGTTTTAAAAGACTTGTATATTAGAGAAACATAAATATATCTAATATACAAAAGAGGCAGTAATGGTTAGCATCAAAAGTGCAAAGTTATGTCCTTAAATTAACAAGTTTAACTTTTGTGAGACAAAAAGTTTTTCTTTAATCTGTTTTTTCCTTTTATTTTTTGTGTTTGCAGTTCTGGGGATTGAACCTGGGACTGTGCACATGCCAGGCACTGCTCCAACACTGAGCAACATCTTCAGCCCTAAATTTTAACTTTTAAACTAAAATTTAGAATCCATAATGTATGATAACAATAACAGGTCTGCATGTGTTAGCAGTACGATCAAAAATCGAAGATAGCAAATCTCTTAGACATTCAATAAACAGTGTTAGTGATCAGAAATACTTAGTCAAAGCAAACAGATATAAGACAAGTCCTTCAAATGGCAGTGTAGTCCTTCTATGTCAAATACTATGCATAAATTAGCACTTACTGGTTACCTTGCTGTAAACCTACATAGTCTTTCATTTTACAAACTTTTACGTAACACTTAGACAAGGCTCATACAAGCATGTTCTCAGATGCATACTTATATCTAGTCACAATTGTATAGTTTGTAAACTATATCGGTATAACCTAAAATAACAGTTGTCTATTTAACCAGTAATGAAGTAGTCATTAAAATGATTTTAAAATAGGCAAAAAAGCTAATTCCTTTAAGACTTAGCATCCCTAATAAAAAATAACATACACAAGAAAATTTTCTTTCCAGATAAGAACAGATTAATGTCCAGAAATTGCTTAATATCAGTGTGTTAAAATTTGAATAACTGTACCTAATAATGCTAATTATATAGACTATTTAATCACAAACACAAACTCTTTGAGATTTACCTTCCACTAACCTTCTGAAACTTCCTACATCTTTGTACAACTTGTTTGCATCCTTAGTTTGGATCACTCATCTTGGACTTTAGCACAAGAGTATTATATAACCACATAAAATGCTTTCTTTTCTTGAAACATTTTGTTTACTTTCTAATTTTTGTGTAACAAATCTATTCCTCTAAATTTATTTTATCTCTTCTATATTCAGACCCTTTCATAAATTTGTATTTTGAAACAATCTTTATGAATGTTATCTGTACAATTGAATTATGTAATAAATTTCATCCCAGGAGAGGGGCAGACAATCTGGCATATATCAAAACTGTGCCTTAATCTTTTTTCTCCCAGATATTATTCAAGGGGTTGGAGCACAGGACATTTCTGAACCTGATCTATCTTCATTATCATTATCACAATGTCACCAACTTTGAGTTCCCCTCTGTCCGTTGTACTCAGAGACTCATTTTGGGCTTCTTTCTCATACTAGGCATATTGATATGCAATGGAGGGGGCCTTTTCACTACATTCCTTTAAGTTTCCTTCAAGCTACCTTTGCGGAAGCTTCCTAAAAACTTATTTCTTTTTTTTCTGGGTTCAGTTGTTTATCCTGCCAGTCCCCCATATATTATTTCAATGGAGTATTATTATAGCAAAAATGCTCTACACAAGTGAAAGATGTCCACTGGAAAAATGGGGTATTCTCTCAGATCTCAAAAGGGAAGACCAATCATGTCCCCTGGACATAAGCTAACAGTGCTGGCATCTATTGCTGTGTCCCTTGTGGCCAGCAGCTTCCACTTTACTATGTGCAATAGGAGCTGGAAGGCAAGGCAGAAGTCAGGTTCTCTGCCCATTTTTCTATAGTCCAGGCAGGATGATTTTTAAATTTTTTTAAATTTTTTCAGCCCAGAGTTGGTGTCTCTGATCCACACCAAGATGATCTGCTACTGCCTGGGGCCAGGATGAGGAACACTGTTGGTATTTCCACCAGTGGGTTGAAATGATTTAACTAATTTTTAACCATTTCTTCTGCTTTCTTACTATTCTTGCGTACCAGAGGCAGTGCCTTTGTGCATCCTTAACTTAGTTTCTGACTGTTTAGACTCCTTATCATCCATTTGCATAAATGCCTGTACACACAGAATTTCTTCCATATACTTTACCTCTGACAGACCAACTCCAACTGCAAGATTGTATAATAATTCTGAAAAATCATTTAAAGTCTCTTAGACAGGCTTATACCTATAGATGACCCTTTCAGTCAAAACTTTTCTTCCCAAGAGACCACCTGGTAGGATCAATGAAGCAGGGCCCATATCTTAAAGGGCCAGTAGCAGGTACAAAAAAGAAAAGAAACAGAAACACAGACAACCAGAGAGGATCCCCAAATCCATGGCTGACAGATGGGAAACTTTAAAACAGACAGACCTGAACATACAGATTTTCTTCCAAATTTTACTTCTGAAAAAATAATTCTATCTACAGGATTATAACAAAACAAACAGGCAAGCACACTCAGAAACAGACAACCAGAAAGGATCCCCAAACCATGGCTAGGAACACTTACAACTGACCAGCCAAGACCCTTCCCAAGAGACTACCTATAGGATCAGTGCAGTATGGACCATGTCTTGAAGGGGCAGTAGGAGATACAAACAAAAACACAGAAAACCAGAACAAATTCCCAAATCCAAGGCCAACAAACAGAGAACCTAGACCAGAAGTAAGTAAATATTCCTAGGTTCTCGAGTAGCTCTTAACCATGACTCCTACATTAGAGGTGCCACATATGTCACCACAAAGAGGGACAAGATATTATCACAAAGATAAATCAGATACGTGGAATCAAGGGTCTCAGCATGCACATGATGGGACTTACCAGATGGCCAAGGGTGTCATAATTTTATTACCCCTAGTTTCCTTTTTCTCAAAATAGACCAAGATGGAGCAATCCATACATTTCAGGGAGAGAAGATGGGAATTCTCCTAAGCAACATGGGGCTTTGACAGTAGCTGGGACAGTCCCTCAGTCCCTCCCTTTACTCATAGGAATAGCTCTTCTGTTTTGAGAATCTAGGCAAACTCACCTGTCTCCTAACTCTCCAACAGTAGGCTCTCAAAAAGTTCCTTTTACATCCTCAGTAGTGAAATGGGCTTGTTTGGACTGCCAGCTGTGCCTAAGAAAGCCAGAAGAGAATCTGCTCTGTTGTTCCATCTGGGGTGTCAAATTTGTTACCAAAAGCTCAGTCCTTGTCCCCAATGCCAATCTAATAATGAGGACATGGTTTTGAGAAAAATAAAAAGAAGGTGTTTTGCTTTGCTAGCAAAGGAAATACATAGGGAACTCTTGCCCCAGAGGCTATGATTCTGCTCATGAGGGGAACAGCACAATTTTTAAAGAGGTGTTTCAAAGGCTACTGTCCACTCTGTCCATAGTTGTAATTAACTTGTACTTTGGTAGATGATTGTTTCTGAGATCTGATGGTAGCCTCTTCCAAGTCTCATTACTTCATTCCTGTGGCAGATATGTGCTCAAGGACAGGTAACTCTGCCTAGGATGGGGAAAAAAGGCAATCCTGTTTCTTGCAGGATTAGGGAGGGGGACAGCATAGGAGGAGGTCAGAGAGGAAAAGAGTGAAACTTGTCCCTTTTCAAAATAAGCTGTAGTGTGTAAGATGTATGTATTTTCTGTCAAACTTCAAAGATTGTGATGTACAACCTACTATCACCATTTTAGATACCCCTCCCTCTTTGAACATAGTAACTCCCTCATCTGTGTCTATTCACCTGTTTCCGCCCACCTCTTTCCAAGGACCTCTTCTAGTACCCAGCCATCCTCTTCTGGTGTACTCTGAATCTCTACGATCCTCGCCACATGTGCAGTGACCCCCACCCCTATTCTTTCCCAGTTGCTGTCTACTTCCTCTTGCTCCTGCCTCCACCTAATCCCAGCCAACACGCAGACTGTGCACCTGAGCTCCTCCAATTAGGGAAAGGGAAGTATTGCCTCATGTTGGTATTAAAAACACCTCATTGCTAGGTGTGCATTTTTCTTTCGCCATGTGGCTGAAGTAAACTTTCTGCCTTGCTCACCCACCCGCAACCACTTGTTTGATTTCATTTATAGCAAGTGGCAGGGCAGCAAGGGCTGTATTCAAAACATAAAGTATACCACTGTTCCAAAATCATTCTCTCATCATATCTACACCTTTCAGAGAATTTTTATTAAGCTTTATATATACATATGTAAAATATATATATATACTATATATAGTATATATATAAACATATGTAGTATATACATAATATATATAAAACATATATATATATAAACCAAGATTTTAGTTGTACTTAGAGAAATAGGAAAGTTATATTTGAACTCTTTTCAGAAAATGATCTTCAATATTTTCTTTATAAAATGATCAGAATAAGCATTAGATTTTTAACATAATTTGCTTAATTTCCTACAATTTTAATGATTTCATTCACTCATAAATGATTGCTAAGTTCCAAACATGTGCCAGGTGTGGATTATTTGCAGCATTTAAATTATTGAAAGAGTCTAGTGGGAAAGTAGTTAATTGAACATGGAATATGTAATAGCAGGTTAATATTGTGGTAAATTGTTTTATAGTAAGGGTAACTAGATTATTACTATTTTTAGATGACTTTAGTGATTTTTAGATGGCTTAGTATTGAAAGTGTTAATTTTTCATGTTCTGTCTAGAGTTATGTAATACTGCTTTCTGTAATGTACAACACTTTTCTTTGGCAAAATATATTTTAAACACAAATTATTTATTTTTTAAGAGAGAGGGAGTGTGAGAGTGAGAGAAAGACAGAATCAAATTTTATATAGTTTTTCATGTGTCCTTCATTGCTTGGGTGCTTTGTTGTGTTCAGGGTGCTGGAGTTTGAACCCATATCCTTGCGCATGCCAGGCAAGTGCCAGAGCCACTGAGCCACCGGTCAAGCTCCAATACAAATAATTTATATAAATGTAAGGAAAGAAGCAAGTGGAGGAAACAGAAAGAGAGAGAGGCAGCTCAACAGTAACACAGGTTTATTGTGAGAAACATGCATAGGGGGACTCCAGTACAAACTGGGTCCCATCTTCTGCTTACAGACTAGGGTATATATAGAGGACTAAGGGTAAAGACGATTAGGGCATGGCTAGGCTGTCAGGGATGATGATGGAATGTTTAGGATTTCTTTGCATAATGGTGGAGTTGTAGGTGATTCAGGGGTTTAGGGTTAGGTAGGTCTAGAGTTTAGGGACTAGGTAGGTCTTGTTCTAAGATGGAGGGTTAAGATTCAAAATGGCTTTGCCTAGGTCAAGTTCTACCTAATATTCCTGCAGTTCTTTTTCCATTGATATGAAAAAATTGAAAGAGAAAATGTGCAACCATATCTCTTAAGTTACATCCTGCTGAGAGGGGGCATCAGTTGAAGACTTCTGTAGGCATTGATATTGAGACATTCTAATAGAGCTCAGCAAGAGGATGTCATGAACCCTCTGTTCAGTAGTAGAGTTAATGGTCCTCTGTGAAAACGAGTTGAAGAGCTGAAACAGGGATGGCCCAACATCAAGGATGATAATTACACAAAGAATGAGGAAGAGGAAAAGATCTGGGCAAGCTCCTGTCCAGTTATTGGGTAAATGGGATGTGTTAATTCTGTATAGGAAGAAGAGTCATTGTTTATCATGAAGGCAGCCAGGAAGGTAATAGGAGACAACTTGTTTTAGCTGAAGGCAGGTTCTTTTAAAGAAATTTTATTGGGGAATGTAGTAGGTGGACACAGTGGGCTTGGAGGGGTTTCACAGTGTGGCTGACACCTCAGAGAGGAGCACTGCCAGGGATGTTAGTGTGTAAGGAAAAGTTTCTGCATAAGATGATAGTGGAAGCAGTAGTGTGAGAAAATATGATGGGAATTAAAATGAATAAAAGCATTGAATTTGGTTATGGTGTTCTTGCCAAGGATAGGAGTTGAGCGTCTAAGCATGAGTTTTGCCATTCCGTCAGGCAGCCAAAAACCAAGCATAGTGTTTTAACCTGGGGTGTTGGGTTCCCATTCTCTGAGACTGGGATACTTCACTTAGCATAATTCTTTCCATCTCCATGCAGTTGGCTGCAAAAGCCATAACATTGTCTTCTCCAATGGCCGAGTAGTATTCCATTGTATATAAGTACCAAAGTTTTCTTATCCACTCATTGAGTGAGTGGCATCGGGGCTGGTTCCATAATCTACCTATAGTAAATTGAGCTGCTATAACATTGATGAAGCCATATCACTATAATATGCTGATTCTAATTCTTTTGGGAAAATAACCAGGAGTGGGATAGCTGGGTCATAAGGTGATTCCATCCTTAATTTTTTGAGGATTCTCCACACTGCTTTCCAGAGTGGCTGAACCAGTTTGCAGTCCCACCAACAGTGTAACAGTGTTCCTCTTTTCCCACAGCCCCTACAGCATCTGTTGTTGTTTGTATTCTTCATTTTTGTCACTCTAACAGGAGTGAGGTGGTATCTCATTGAAGTTTTGATTTGCATTTCCCTTATAGCTAATGATGTAGAGCATTTCATCATATATTCATGGGCTTTCTGGACTTCCACTGAGGAGAAGTTCCTTTTGAGTTCTTTAGCCCAATTATTGATTGGATTATTTTTGAGTTTGGAGTTCAGTTTCTTTATTTCCCTGTATATTCTGGATATTAGCCCTCTGTCCAAGGTGTAGCAGGCAAAGGTTTTCTCCAATTCTGTAGGTTCTCTATTGATGCTCTTGACTAGATCTTGAGCTGTGTAAAAACTTTTTAGTTTAATTGCATCCCATTCATTTATTCTTGATTTTACAGCTTGAGCTTGGGAACTTTGTTAAGGAAGTAGCTGTCAACTCTTATGCCCTTTAGTGTTGACCCTACTTCTTTTTCTAGTAAGTTTAAAGTTGCTGGCTTAATATCCAGGCCTTTGATCAATTTTTATTTAACTTTTTTGCAGGGCAAAAGATAAGGATCCAGCTTCAGTTGTCTACATATGGCTGTGCAGTTTGTCTAACACCATTTGTTGAACAGGCTATCTATCTTCCACACTATGCTTTTGCCCCCTTTATCAAATATCAAAAAGTTAAGGATATGGGGGTTTGTTTCAGGAACTTCTATTCTGTTCCACTGATCTTTGGTTCTGTTTTGATACCAATACCATGCTGTTTTTGCTACTGCGGCTCTGTAGTATAATTTCAGGTCAGGGATTGAGATACCCCCTACTTCTTCCTTTCTGTAGAGTAATGTTTTGGCTCTGGGTCTGCTGTTATTCCATATGAACTTGAGAATTGCTTTTTCTATGTCTGTGAAGAATGCCTTAGGTATCTTGATGGGGATTGCATTGGATCTGTATAGGGCTTTAGATAGAATGGCCATCTTTATTGATTGTGCCTAACCATGAGCATGGAATGTTTTTCCATCTACTCAGGTCTTCTGTAATTTCTTTTTTTAGTGTTTGATAGTTTTCTTTGAATAGGTCCTTAACATCCTTTGTAAGGTTAATGCCCAATTATTTCATTTTTTATGAAAGTGATGGTGAAAGGGAGAGATTTCCTGATTTCTTCTTCTGTGGATTTGTTGCTGGAGTAAAGAAACGCTAGTGATTTGCTGGAGTTGATCTTGTAGCCAGCTATTTTGCTGAAAGCACCTATAAGCTCTAGGAGTTTTCTGGCCGATGTTAATGGGTCTTCTAGGTATAGAATCATGTCATCAGCGAATAGAGATAACTTAATTTCCTCTTTTCTTATACAAATACCTTTGATTTCCTTGTCTTGCCTGATAGCTCTGGCAAGGGTTTCAAGGACTATATTGAACAAGAGTGGGGAGAGTCGACAGCCTTGTCTAGTACCTGAATTCAGTGGATGTGCTTTCAGTTTTTCTCCATTGAGGATAATGTTGGCTATGAGTCTGTCATAAATGGATATGAGATAGTTAAAGTATCTTCCCTCGATCCCTATCTTTTCCAAAGTTTTGAGCATAGAGTGGTGTTGAATTTTATCAAATGCCTTCTCTGCATCAATTGAGATGATTATATGATTTTTGTTCTTAATTCTGTTTATGTGGTGAATTACATTTATTGATTTGTGTATGTTGAACCAGCCTTGTTTTCCTGGAATGAAGCCCTCTTGATCATAATGTATTATCTTTTTATTGTGCTTTTGTATCCAATTAGCTAAAATTTTATTAAGGATTTTTGCATCAATGTTCATCAGGGAAATTGGTCTGTAGTTTTATTTCCTTGACGTGTCTTTGTTTGGCTTTGGAATCAGCGTAATATTTGCTTCATCAAAAGTATTTTGGTATGATCCTACTCTATCAATTTCCTGGAAGAGCTTATAGAGGATCGGTATTAGTTCTTCTGTGAAGGCTTGGTAGAATTCCGCCATATATCCATCCAGACCTGGGCTTTTCTTTTTTGGGAGAATGTTGATTGCTGCTTCAATTTTGCTTTCCGTGATAGGTTGGTTTAGGTTTTTAATGTCCTCCTGTGTTAAAGAGGCAAGGTTGTGTGTGTCCAAGAACCTGTCCATGTCCACCAGGTTAACAAACTTGTCAGGGTATAAATTTTCAAAATAGGTTCTGATAATCTTCTGTATCTTCGATGAGTCTGTGGTGATATCCCCATTTTCGTCTCTGATTTTGTTGATTTGCTTCATTCCGTTCATCCTTTTTGTTGAGGTTGGCAAGGGGTCTGTCAATTTTGTTGACTCTTACAAAGAACCAACTCTTAGTTTTGTTAATAGATTGTATAGTTTTCTTGTTCTCAATTTCGTTGATTTCAGCTCTGATTTTGGTAATTCCCTGTCTTCTGTTAGATTTAGGGTTGGACTGTTCCTCCTTTTGTAGTCGTTTGAGTTGAAGCATAAGGCTATTAATCTGATCTCTTTCTAGATTTTTGATGTATGCACTCAGTGCTATAAATTTACCTGTTAAGAAAGCCTTCAATCTGTCCCAGAGGTTTCAGTATGCTGTTTCCTCATTCTTGTTCAATTCAAAAAACTTCTTAATCTCTGTTCTCATTTCCTCTTTTACCATCCTTCGTTTAAGAGGTAATTATTCAATTTACAAGTATTTGAGTAGTTTCTGTTGTTTCTCTTGTTGTTGATTGCTAAGAACATAGCATTATGATCTGACAGAATACGTGGCATTGTATCCATGTGGGATATGTGGGATTGTATCCACTTTTTTATATTTGTTAAGAACTAGGATGTGGTCTGTTTTAGAGAAGGATCCATGTGCTGCTGAAAAGAAGGTAAATTCAGTTGTCTTAGGATGGAATATTGTATAAATTTCTGTTAAGCCCAATTGATTAATAGAGTAGTTCAGATTGGAGATGTCTTTTTGAATTTTTGTTTTGATGATCTGTCTAGATTTGATAGTGGTGTGTTGAAGTCCCCCAGGATTATTGTGTTGAGATCAATGAGGGGATT
>PVKS010051863.1:0-10973 GCA_004027875.1 Aplodontia rufa
AAAAAAAAAAAAAAAAATCAACTGCACTCAGAGGATAATGAAGCCTGAAGCCTATGTTGCCAATGTAGAGGTCTGTGAAAGAGGTCCCTGAGCCCAGATGTGTGTTTTAAGTCTGACAGCTGTTTTGCACTGGGTGACTCTGGACACTTATTTGATGTCTCTGACCCTCAGCTTTCTTCTCTGTACCAATCTCTCAGGGCTACTGTGAGCCATTACTTGAGACAGGGCACATTGTCTATTTCAATGAAGTGTCCATGGGGTGATGTGTTAAGACACTGCAGGAGAACTCATTTAATCAGCTAGGGCCTGTCTTCCTGGACAAGTTCCTTAGAAAGCCGGTAGGAAGGGAGGGGCTCTGAGGCTGGTCTTCTGCCAGTGTGCCCAGCCCTTGTGTGGCTGTAGCCTTGGGTCTTGCTGAATGGAATGCCAAAGCGAAGGCAAGAGTGGGACAAATCAGATGATTTGGAAAAGCGAGACGGAGAGGAGAAAGAAGATTGCTAGCATGAGAGAGAAATTCCCCACTGAGAGACAGAAGTGTTTAACAACCGCCTTCCTGAAGTTTTATTGTCAATGTGTGATATAAACTCTCTCACTGGCTCTCCCATCTGCAGTAAAAGTCTGTACTCCTTCATTCTAAAATCACTTTTGGAAAGGCTGAAGGGATGAGCTCACTACCAAAGATCAGACTCCATGAGAGCCAATGCCACATGCACACAGAAACCGACCTGGTTTAATTCTTTCCCTTCCAACCATCAGTCCGGACTTGTCCTCCAGGGTGCATCTAGGAACCCATCCGCCCTCCACCTTCCTGGCTGCTCTACTTCGAAAAGATATTCTCATCTTCCTCCTGCCATCCCCATTTCCACCAGAGGCCACCACTGAAGGTGGCTTTAGGTGACTGCTTCTCTGGATTCTCCACCATCTGTGAAACAAACAGGTCTTTGCCTGGAAACCTGGCTGTTCCCTATGGTTCCACTTCAATGTGTTACTGTGTTGCCCGTCTCAGGACCCTGAAAGAGGAGGAGAGAAAGGAGAAACCCCTTTCCCACCAGCAGCAACATCGCTATGGCAAATGCTTTGTGGACTGTGTTTCTCAGAGGATTCCCCCCTGGGCCTGAAGGCCTAGCAAGGATAGCAATGTGGATCCTGCCCTGCATTGGTGGCCACTGTTACCCCAGCCATGTTTTATCAGGTATGATGTCTCTGCTCGTATGGGTGGGTACAATGCCCCTACAACTTGGGAAATAGCCCTTTTCCCTTAGAAACCCAGCCTGAAAGCCAGCTTGGAAAGATGTCAGGGCTTCTAGAATCTGCCCTTTCGCCCCTCAGCTGGCGGGCCTGAACACAGCTTTGAGGATCAAAGAAGTTCTGCAAGGATGCAAGCCTGAAGATCAAGGAGACTCACCTGTTTATCAAAGGATCTGAGAAGGCCCCATTCAAGAAGGCAGGAGGCTGTGCATTCACCCAAGGAGGTTCAGTGTCAAAATGAATGATGTACCCATGGCGGAGGAGTCAGAGGGAGGGGATCAGGGCTGTGCGACCACCACAGCTGGGGAGGAGCCTAGCTGAGCCCACGGGGAGGGTCGCGGCTGTAAGGTGTTAGCAGAACCACACGCAGCTGCAGAGAGACTGGAGGGAAAAGGCAGGAGGAGGAGTGAGGGAGAGGGCAAAGGCAGAAATAGAAAACAATGCTTAATAAATGGCATGGGTCCCCTGCAGGAGAGCTCTTTGCCCTGCACCCTTGAAATGAAAAGTGGGGGGTATCATGGATCTTCTTATTACCCAGGAGCACCAGGCTCATCAGTGCCAGCAGCTTGCAAAGCACAAACACCGTCTGTGCCACCCAGCTGTCCTCCCACTGGGATTCCCTCTTATGGCAGCTTCAGGACCTGGATGGAGGGATACAGTGCATTCACGTGATCACGTAGCTCTCCCTGAGCCAGGCCAGGCGCTGTATATTTCATGGTAAGCATGTTTGCGGTCACATCGTTTTGGGTGGGACTTGGCTCTGCTCTCCCGAAGCTTACTCAGCATCAGCCAAATTGGGTTTTCATTCTTAGGTCGGAGATGTGTTTTCCCCTTCAGTCAGTCCCATGATGGTCAGGGACCCCGACTTCCAACTTCTGACCCTCTCTGCTTAAAGCTCAGGCATCTGCACTCGCCTCTCACTCCAAGGAGGCTGCCGCAGCACCAAGCTGCAAAAATATTTTCCTGTCAGGAGAAGGGAGAAGAGGAAACAAGCAGTGGGCCTTCTCATCCACCCTGTCAGTAACGGCAGCGCGGAAATGCCATTTGTCGGCGGCCACGTGGACATGGAGAACCACACCAGGCTCAGTTCACAGAGAAGCATGAATACCAGGAAACAACTCCTCTTCCCTCTTCCCACCCTTCATCTGGGGAATTTAGGGAATTTACCAGTAGACTAATAGTTTGCATGTAGGATGTATTTATTCAATACATTTACTGGATGAAACGTCCAAGTAAGTCACTGAACCTCTGACATGAAAGAAATATTTTATCTTTTCTAAAGTCAATCAGATCTGGCTCCAAGCCCGCACTTATCAAATGGGAAGACCAGCTTCAATCACATCTTATGGATCCCTCCCTGCCCCGTGGGATGTTTGGTTCTTACACTGCCCAGGAAAATAGAAGCCAAGCCACCCTCGGTTTCCCTTCAAAGCAGCGGCCCCTCCCAGTCTCCCCCGCCAGCGAGCCTGCAATCTGAGTTGGCCAGCCTCCCAGAACTCCCCCAAACAAACCCGCCTGAGGTTCTTTCCCGGAGACCCAGCAGCCTCCCCTTCTGTTCAGCCCCAAAGCACAGTGAGATGCTCATTGCTGCCTGAGGCAGGACACCCAGAGCACGGGTGCAGGCCCCTCGCTGCCCTGCTGAGTGGGAAAGAGAAGT
This sequence comes from Aplodontia rufa, assembly GCA_004027875.1. NCBI lineage: Eukaryota > Metazoa > Chordata > Mammalia > Rodentia > Aplodontiidae > Aplodontia > Aplodontia rufa. The sequence goes on from PVKS010051863.1 coordinate 2,906, forward strand.
CTCCTTTTCACTCTGTCACCAGGGAGAATCCTGGTGACAGTAGCATCGTAAACATCAATTAGTATCCAAAAAAAGCAATCCTATCATAGCCATTTCCGCTTATTTCCATGGACACTTCTAAATATACGTGTTGGCAATCTAAAAACAAACCAGTTCCTTTTAGGCTAAATAAAATTACCCTTGAAATCTCCAAATGGGATGCTATTTAAGTAATCTCTCAGAATGACCAATTCCTCATTTCCCCTCCCCGATTCAGTAAGTGGATATGTCAAACGTCTCAAATTCACTTTTCACATTTATAAGTCAGAGATGTGGGCCAGAAAAATCTCCAGGGATTGTGAAGGGCTCACTTCCAGGATTCTTTCATGGTTTAGGGAAAGTGGCTTCCGCCGATTGAAGTTCAAATGTTTGAAGATAAAAAGCACACATGGACGTACTCCTGGCCAAAAGTGTTGCTCAGTCTCTCCAATCCTTTATGGGCAACCGGTAAAGAAAGGCTCAAAATACTCTGGAAAAGCTCTGCACAAAAGGACAAAGGGAAAACATAGTCATTGCTGTCTCTCAGTGGTCAGACAGAAAAATCACTTCATTTCTCTCTACAGATTCTCTCATCCCCACCCCAGCTTTGAAAAACCTGCATAGTCTGATTTTTTTTATGCTGAGAGAGGCACTTTGGGGCTGCTAAATCATGTGAATCTTCTCATAGAATATATATTTTTTACAAAGTCCTTGGTCATGCAGGACTAATCTCTAACAATTTGGTTGGGTACATAACTCCTTGTTATCCCCATTTCAAATATCTGAGCTTAAGGGAAATTTCCTGGCTGAACCACACCCTGTACCACCAACCCCATGGCAGCCGGCAAGTATGTGTCCACGTGCCTGACACGATGCATCTTCATGTCCTCAGGATGCGTCTCCGTACTGAATATTCAGGCATTTAACAAATCCTGGGGAGCAGTACTTCAAGTCACCAACATCTTACTAGAGTCTTTCCGTATATGTGGTGTTCATTACTGGCAACTTCTGTGGTCCACATTTTTGTAACGAGTGGCACATAGCTTTCGCAAGTTCAACATTTAGTGTTTCTGGTTGAGTTGTGCTAAGATCCACATTGCAGAAATCGGCCCATTGACAAGGGGAATCCCATGTGACACATGAAGGCCAAGGCTCTCCAACTGAACAGAGCGGCCTCATCAAAGATTTAATGCAATAAACATCTTTTTCTTTTTGTTTTGTTTTGTTTTATTGTTTGTTTGGGGTTTGTTTGTTTGTTTGTTTTGCTACTAGGCATTGAACCCAGGGGTGCTTAACCACTGAACCACATCCCCAGCCCTTTTTATTTTTTGTTTTGAGACATGGTCTTGCTAAGTTGCTTAGGGCCTCTCTAAGTTGCTGGCTTTGAACTTGGAATCCTCCTGCCTCAGCCTCCCAAGTTTCTGAGATTTCTGAGATGCACCACCACACCCAAAAAATGTAGTTCATTTCCAAAACACTTTGAGTTTCCAGTTCAAAAGGTATGGAGTTCATAAAGCAATTACATGATCTTTTTTTTTTTTAGGAAAATACATTTGAAACCTAAGTCATTGTTTTTGCTTTGTGTATCTTCCACTGAACAATTTAAAGCATTCCTCCTTTTTTTTTTTTTCTCAACAGAGAATAAAATCAAACATTGTTTTTAAAGTCCTGAATCTAGAAGAGGTAGGCAGGATCCAACTAGTCCATTCACAAATGGGACCCCTTCTTTGAAAGGGACCTTCAGATCACTCAGTCCCTTCACCTGTGAATTCCTCTGGCCACCATTGGTTGGAGACATTGGTCTGTTAGTCTTTGTGCCCTAATTCACCAGCAGAAGCCCTTGAACTGTGTGTGAGCAACTTGGATGGAGATTCAGGTATTACAGCAAGGTGGAGAGAAAACCTTAAGAGCTCAGAGATACCCTTTTTTCCATTGCTCCAGGTATTGTGCTGTTCTGCTCAGCCCTGTCTAACAGAGGTAGAACTAAGGTCCGCTGACAATGAGGCAGAGACCATTAAGCACCTGCTTTGGCTGAATTTTGATAGCTAATTCTGAAATTGCCCTTTTGGCCATGGTCTGCTATCCATTCAACAAACGTCCAGAATTTGTTGCCCCTAAATTCAGGATGTTAGAAAAAAGTTCTAAGCTCATTCACAAGGAATGTTTTGCTGCATTACACCGGCCAATATTTTCCATCATCTTCACACCTTCTGATCAACACACAAGGTTGTTGAACCAGAGGTTCCTCCTCTGGTTTCAATCTGAGTTCCAGCATCTGGGATTTCTCTTGTCTGCAATCATGACTGAAGCCCTCAGATGGTGACATACAGACAGACCTGCTCAGGGGCATGCATGCACACTCTCACACACTTGCATATGCCTGTGAATTGGGGGACATAAAAAACGTGATTCTTCACCCCCATAATATCCAGGCAAACTTCCAGCTTTCCAGTTTTCTCCCATTGCTCTTAGCAGGGCTTTCGGACCACCAGGGCATTCTTAATGTGATCAGGAGGAGCCTGGTAAGTAAGGTGAATGGCAGCTCCTTTTCTCCTGGATCATTTCAGAGGTTTGTCATTCACTCCTGACCTCATTCAAAGGCACCAAGGATCTGCAGTCTGGCAAGGTACTAGAGAGCAAACTGGCTATAAAACAGAGTCTGGAGTTCAGAAAGCGTTCAGTCCAGTGGCAAGACCAATAACCACTCAAATTTAAAGCATGTGATAATTGCTAAAAGAGGTGTAAACTCAAGCAGGTTTCTCAATGACTGACACCAAAAACTTCCCCAGGTGACTGCAGATGGGACAGTGCCTTCAACCTCCCCAAAGCTCAACCTCCCCTAGAGCTGACATCCCCAGCAACTCCTGGGGAAATGGGAACCAACGCTCAAGCCATTTGGTGTAGAAATCAGGTTCCCTTTGCCCTCTGGCAAATCTGCCTCTCACCTACCCTATAAAACAGGAGAGCAGCATAGGGCAACTTGGCTCTCCCAGAAACAGACCCAGCATGCTTGGCTGCACCTGGCCCAGAAACCCAACGAAGGACCATGTTCTAGCCTAGGAGCCTCTGAGCCCTATGCGTGACATTCAAGGATGCCAAGGTTGCACCTGGGGACCCCTTCTCAGAAGCAGCGATATCTATGTCAAGTCCCTCAGACTGGAAAGAGCTAATTAAGGAAGGGGAAGAGACAGCCAGGTACAAATAGCCCAAGCAGAAAGAGCGGGCTTGGGAGCATGGAGAACTGGCAGGTCAATTCAGCCTGGGAGGGGAAGGGAAAGAGCAGAGAAAGATGGGCTCGGGCAAGCAGAATAGAAACGAAGGGAGCCATAGGAAAGTCTGGGACACACCCACTAGGGCCCAGGCACTCTCCAGGCTCTGGAGAAGGGACACAAAGAAGGAGCAAGGTCCCAGAATTCTATAGGATCCTGGGCAGGCAGCAAGCAATCAATAAATGAGTGACATGGAACTAGAGCTATTCACAGGTGACAAGCAGAAATTAAAACAGAGACTGTTGTTGAGAAGAAGCTGAGAGCTGAGTAGCAGGAAGAAGATAAAGAAAAAAGATTCTAGGTGCAGCCAACAGCTGGAGCCAGGGGTGTTTCCAAAAAGACCAGTAGAAACAGCTGGATGCAAAAACACTTAGCTACTACTGTTATTGTTATTATTATTCATTCATTCATTCATTCATTGAGGATATTTTTTAATCATTCATTGACTATAGCATACACACAAAAACAAGCAGGAGGGCTGGAGCTCTGGCTCAGTGGTAGAGCACTTGCCAGGCATGCGCGAGGACCCAGGTTTGAACTCTCGCACCGCGTACACACTAAGTGTTAGAAAAACAAAAGTAGTCAGATGAAAAAATAAATAAAATTGATTATCTCTCTCTCTCTTAGAAAAAAAAGAAGCAGGAGACTAGACATGGAGGCACACACCTGCAATTCCAATGACTCAGGAGACTGAGGCAGGATGGGCGCAAGTTCAAGGACAGTTTACTCAGTTTGGCAAGACCCTGTCTCAAAATGAAATGCTTTGAAAAGCACTGGGATGTAGCTCAGGGGTACAGCACTTGCCTAGCATACACAAGTCCCTAAGTTCAATCCCCAATACTAAAACACACACACCGAAAAACAGACTAACATGGACAACCAGATTATGACACCACATCCACGTGTCATACCCTCTGCTGACTGACTAACTGCCTGCAAGGCGACCGCTCTCCTGACACCCAGCAGCACCAAGTGGCTTAACCTGACTGCAGTTTATATAAGTGGACTGCCACAGGTCGGTTTGCGTGTGTGCCTGGTTTCTTTGGCTCAATCTGACATTCCTAAGAATCACCACTTTGCAAGAAGCCGGATCCTCACTGCTGCCTGGTATTCTCTTGTATGGTTCTCTCGCAACCTGTTTATCCTCTGCTGTTCATTTCTAAGTTTCATACTCTCATTTGATTTTCTAGATTATTAAAATAGCACAAAACAACATAAATTATCAAAGTAAGCCTTTCTGCTCGCTGTGTTTTTAGAACACTTGCACGCACGCATTATAGTCACACTTCATAGTGGGGCTCATTTTGAAGATTTCACACATGCATGGAATATAATTTGCTCCATTTCAGTCCCCAGTACTTCCATTTTCCTTCCTCTTCTCCATCCTCCTGTTCCATTTCTTCTACTCTACTGGTCTTCCTTCAGTTTATTGAGTTACTTTTAATTGGTGGGTTATAGATTTAGGCAAAAGTGGAATTCACTGCAGTCGCTTTCGTCCCCATTCGTCTTTTTTCTGGTCCCTCTTCCCTCCTCCTCATGCTTTTCTTTGTCATCAAATTCGCTTTTTCAAAAGTCACTCCCTCCCCGCAACCTTGACCCTGCCAACTGGAGTGGCACTGGCTCTCCTTGGTTCTCTGGCTCAACCTCTCTACTCAGAGACCTGTCTTTTCTTCCATTTTTCAACTTTATACTTTATGGGTCATGACAGTATGACCACATGAACGATGATATGATTCTTACTCTTCAGTACTAACTGGTTTCATTATTTTTGTTCTTTTTAAGGTAAATAGCACAGCTAAATTCCCTGAGTCTTTTTTCCAGCCTCCTCCCCACCCTGTGAAATGGGAGAAGCCCACCCCACCTGCCCTGTTGTCAAGGTTGATAATGTTGTGTTCCAATCAATGTCCCATGCTTGATCCACAGCTTAGTTCTAACCTGGAAAACAGCAATGTCACCTGACATGTGCTGAGAACCACAGCCCTAAGTGTTTGTGGAGCTACTTGTGTCCAGGGACTAGATGGGCGGGATTCTGTTGCTGTGGGTCAAACCCACATCTAAGGCATCAATGGCACAAAAGCACACTTTGCATTTGGACCATTTTTATTTTTTTTTCTGTAATTGCTGGATGTTTCATTCACTTTCAAAGAGCCCAAAGAACGAGCATTGCTCTGGGGATCTGGGGCTCACCTTTGGCTCACTGCATTCCACAGAAAGTGCCTTTGCAGGCAGGTGCAGATTCCAGGTAAGTTCTGGAGTCCATCAGTGCAAGTGCAGAGTCCTGACCATCTGTCTGCCCCATCCTCCCTATCGGGTGACTACACATCCTTGCATGTCCACCTGGAGTAGGTTTATTAATAACTGAGGCAACTTAAGAATTCAGCAGCATCCTGAGAGACTCTGAGCCAGCCTGGACTCAGTGATAGCCTGTGTCCTGGAGCAGCTGCCAGCTGCTCCCCCCACCCAGAGCTGAGTTTCTGGGGTCTCAGCTGGGCTCATGCCAGCCCCATGTCTGCTTTTTGCCAACTGGGAGAAGGCTGCTTTCTGTGGGCCAAAGCCAGCCACATTTTTAAGATGGAGCAAAGCTGCCCATTCCATCACAAGGAGAGCTGCATGTTTCTGGAACTTGCATGCTGGGGACAGGGTGATAAACCTCACCTCTGTGATGTATCCAGAGATGGAGACTTCACCGAGTTGAATAGGCCACGTGCACTTGAAGAGCTTGAGGAGAGCTGCCAATTTGCGGCTGAATGCAGCTCTGTGAGCGGATTGGCTGCAGGGACCCCGGTAAAGCTCCAGCAATCAGAGAACCTTGTCTGCAAGTGATCATGGTGCTGACAGGAAGACAGGAGGTACCCCATTGCCTGGCAAGGCAGGTGGGTTCTTTGCAGGCCATGGTCACGGGCTCTTCCTACAAGGCTCAAGGTCAGCTCTAGCAGCTGTGAAGGCCTTGAGTGCACAGCATCCCCCCAGGCAAGGGGGAAGTCAGTAGGTCTGGTGCACTGTTGCAGAGCATCCCATGAGCCACTTAGATTCCAAGAAGCTGCAGGCCCAGACAAACCACAATAATGGTGGGGGGTGGGGGCACTATCACTAGGTGTGTGCAAGAGGTTGACTTCTGAGTGAGTTCTCAGTGCTGGGTAGGAAAAGAGGGAATTGGCAGTCTTGGCCTGAAAGATGCTGTCTTTGTGGGCCAAAGCATGAACATAACAGTGTCCCTCTGTGGCAGTAGCTTTTTGTCACTACAACGAAATACCTAAATTAATCAACTTATAAAGACACAAGTGTTGTTTTGGCCCATAATTTTCGAGTCCTGTTGTGAGGTATCACATCATAGCAGGAGTGTGTGGTGGAACAAAGCTGTTAAAGTCATGGCTAGAAAGAAAAAGAGAGAGAGAGATTGGGGTCCTACAGTCCTCTTTAAGGGCATGCACACAGTGATCCAAAGACCTCCCACTAGGCCCCACCTCTTAAATGTTCCACCACCTCCCAATAACACTAAGGACTGGGGACCATGCCTTTAACACATGGGTCTTTGGGGAACATTCAGGATCCAAGCTACAGCACCCTCCAGGCCAGGAACTTCTTAATGCCAGCCCCTGAGGATGTTGTAGCTTTCATAACCTACAAGAAGGGATTATTATTATTTTTGCTGTAGAGGTGGTTCAGTGGTTGGTGCATTTGCTGGCGTGCATGAGGACCCAGGTTCAAACCCCAGCACCACATACACAGATAAGTATTGGAGAAACAGAGGCCAGATAGAAAAGTAAATACGATTGATTCTCTCTTTCTCTCTCTCCCTCACCATCTCTCAGACAACAACAACAACAAGCAAACAAACAAAAAAGACAAAAAGAAGAATTAGAAATTGCAGCCAGAGCCCATGTTTCTGGAGTATTCCCTAGACCTTCTCATGCCTGGCCCTCTGCTGACCAGCCCCACCAGCTCCATCAAACATCTCAGACTAGATTGCCACCGTTTACTGGAATGCAGGTGGAGGACAGCCAACCCAGGGGGGTGACAGCTCTCTCTTTGTGGGTATTTTGCATTTGCAGGGTTCTTTGGAGCAGAAGTGAGCTCAAGGGGTGACTTCCCCTTGGGAGCAGAGGGCCACGCAGAAGACGGCTTCTAAAGAAAGGACATTGGTCCAGGCACTGTGGACACAAGAACTGAAGACCAGATCTGATCTACAAGGAACTCAAGAGCAGCATTGCCTGGACTATACTCCAAGGTCTCCATGAAAGGGCGGAATGGACTTTCTGACTCCATACTCTCATTTGTAGAATCAGTGTGATGCAATCTTGAGTCCTCAGACTCAACAGAATGAATTCTCAAACACCATGCTGCACACAGCAGAGGTGAATTTTCTGCCATTCACATACCTGGGATACCATCCCTGCCTGGGAAGCCCTTTCCCCAAGGTTGCAAGCCAACAAGCAGAATTTAAGCTAACCCATGTGTATCACTGGTTTCAGGCTCTGGATCTCGAAATCTTAGTCCCCTCTCTCATAATGCCCCAGTTTCAGCTACAAGCTTCCACAAAATTCTGCAGTAGGATCAGCCATTCAATAAGCTTTTCTTGTAGCCTCCATATCACATGAGACATAGCATGCATGACTATAAGTTTGAACACAAATCCCAATGATGCTATATCTGTGGTTGCTCAACCCTGCTGGTTTGGATACCCATGACATCCAGAAAAGAAAGCACAACTGAGACTAATGAGCCATGGCAGAAATCAAAAAGAAAGTTGGAGCATTCCATGTTAGGAAGGAGACACTGGA
>PVKS010051864.1:0-10973 GCA_004027875.1 Aplodontia rufa
CTCATAGCCGGGGCCCTAGATGAAAACCAAAGAAATTGTATCAGCATTATGATTAGTAATGCAATCAAAGAGTTGAGAGAGGAAATAAGGAAAGAGATCAAAGAGCAATTTCAAGAGATGAGAGACAAATTCTACAGAGAAATTAAGGATCAATTCCAGGAGATGAAAGATCAGCTGTACAAGGATATTGACATTCTGAAAAAAGATGTAGCAGAGCTATCAGGATTGAAAAACACAGTTAACCAATTCAAATCTTCACTGGAAGACACCAACACCAGAGTAAACTCCACTGAAAATAGAACTTCAGTGCTTGAAGAACAAGTATCAGACAATGAGGATTGCCTAAACAATGTAGAAATCAAAGATGAAAAACAAGATAAGCAGCTTATTTTACATAATCAGAACTTCCAAGTCATATTTGATGAGATGACACTTAGCTTTTTTGTTCTGAATTTCGTTGATTTCAGCTCTGATTTTGGTAATTACCTGTCTTCTGTTAGTTTTAGGGTTGGACTGTTCCTCCTTTTGTAGTCGTTTGAGTTGAAGCATAAGGCTATTAATCTTATCTCTTTCTAGATTTTTGATGTATGCACACAGTGCTATAAATTTCTCTTGTATTTCCCAAAAGATGAGTGATTTTGACCCAAAGGAACGACTAGAAAATCTGGGACAAGTTGCTAGGAGGCACAATATCCTGCTTGAGCAAAATGGCTTCTGTTCTTAATTGTTGACCACTTTAATACCTGTGCTTCGAATTTGCTTTCATTATCTGCCTTATTAACCAATCCAATTACCTGTTACCACTAAAACTATTTCAGAGCACCAGACACAGTAGTATCCACTCTACCACTAGGTCACAGTCAAATCCACATGAAATGTTTCATGTATTGTACAAAAAGGATAATATTGTTCTTAGTTCCTTATATCTGTTTTGATAAAAAGCTAAGATTCCTTTCCCAAATCCCTATCTCCCTGTTTTCCTTCAGATGTTACTTATTGAAATAGTTTACATGCCCTTCTACACTAATTAATCATCAACCTTAACCACCCAGCTCCTGGAACCCTCCATACACTACACAATCATCCTAAGTCCCACATTTTCAATTCCCAGATATTTGGGCATCCTTACCCATGGGCCTAGAAGCCAAAATGTAACCTCTGTCAAGATAGGAGAGGCAGTTTTGGCACATACTTTTTCCTTGGAAAAATGTTCCTCATTTCCAACCATTTTGTCCTTCATTTCCAACCCTGCTTCAAAGTCAATGCAGCTTCATACCTCATGCCTTCCATTTGCTTTTACAATTACTATTATCTTCAATCAGTAACAGCTAATTCTTATTTGAGTAAATAGTGAATTTCCAGAAGGGATGTTTTTGGCAATCTCCTGTAATGATGGCTTTGCCAAGTTCTACCCATTGGAGGACCTGGTCAGAAAGAGACTTGTTAGATATTATCAATTGCAGTTTAGGTTTATAGTTGGGACTAGGCTTAAGGTTATGGCTAGGGCTAGTATTAGGCTAGGCTTAGGGGTAGGGCTAGTGCTAGGCCTAGATCTAGGGCTAGGGTTAGGATTAGGGCAAGGGCTAGGGCTAGGGATATGGCTTGGGTTAAGTCTAGGTTTGTGGTGATGGTTAGGGTTAGGGCTACAGTTTATGTTAGATTTTGAATTTGTGCTACATTTTGGTTAGGTTTAAGGTTAGGGCTGGGTTTAGGGTTAGGGTTTGGGCTAGGATTAGTGGTAGGGCTAGGGGTAGGGTTAGGGTTAGGGCTAGGTATAGGGCTAGGGTTAGATTTGGGGTAAGTTTTAGGGTTAGGGTCTGGGCTACGTATAGGTTTAGGGTGAGAGTTAGGTCTAGTGTTAGGGATAGTGTTAGTTTTATTGTTAGGGTTAGGCCTTGGGATAGGTTTAGGACTAGGACTAAGGTTAGGTCAAGATTTAGGATTAGGTCTAGGGTTTAGGATTAGGGTTAGGGTTATTTTTAGGGCTATGTTTAGGATTATGTGAGAGTTAGTGTTAAAATTAGAGCTAGGATGAAGGTTAAGTTTGGGTTAGAGTCTGGGCTTGGTGTAGGATTAGGGTTATTTTTATAGCTAGGTTTAGGATTACGTGTGGGTTAGTGCTAGAGTTAGGCCTAGGGATAAGGTTGGGTTTGCCTTAGGCCTAGGGATAGGGTTAGCACTAGGATTAGGGTTAGAGTTACTAATACAGCTAGGGATAGTGATAGGGCTAAGGTCACAGCTAAGGTTAGGTTAGGGTTAGGGTTATGGCTAGGGCTAGGGTTAGGGCTAGGTTCAGGATTATGGTTAGCATTAGAGTTAGGGCTAACATTAGGGTTATATATAAGTAAGGGTTATGGATAAGGTTCAGGGCTAGAATTAGTGTTTTTGTTAGAACGAAGTGTAGGGTTAGGGTTATGATTAGGAGTAGGGTTATGGTTAGATTTTGGGTTAGGGAGAAGATTAGGGCTAGCATAAGTGTTAGGGCTCAAGTTAGTGTTATTGTTATGGCTAAAGTTATGATTCGGGATTGGGTCTTGTTTAGGGTTACGTTTATCGTGAGAATTATGGTAGTGTTTGGGTTAGAGGGTGAAGGTTAGGGTTAGGGTTAGGGTTAGGTTTTGAGTGTTAGGTATAGGGATTAGATTTAATGATAGGGCTAGGTTTAGGTTTAAATTTAATTATAGGTTTAGGTTTATGTTTAGATATGTGGTTTGGGTTAGGCCTAGTATTAGTGCTAGGGTTAGGGTTATAGTTAGGGTAGGGCTAGGGTTAGGACTAGGGTTAGAATTAGGGGATAGGTTAAGGGGTAGGTATAGGGTTAGTTTTAGGGTACTAAGTTTATGGTTTTAGGTTCAGGGCTAGGGTTAATGTTAGTGGAAGTGTTAGGGTTAGGCTTAAGAATAAGGGTTAGGGTTAGTGTTAGAGGGTTAGGGTTAGCTTTATGTTTAGGGTTAGGGTGGTGGTGAGATTTAGAAGGTTCAGGCAAGATGTAGGGTTAGGGTTAGGGTAGGGTAAGGGTTATGGATATGGTTAGGTTTAGGGTTATGATTAGGATTGTTTTTATGGTAAATTTTTGAGTTAAAGTTAGTGTTAGTGGTAGTATTAATGCTATGTTTAAGGTTAGTTGTAAGGTTAGGATGAGAGGAATGTTAACATTTAGATTTATATGTAGCCTAGAGATAGGGTTTGGGTTAGTGTTCATTTAAGCTTTAGGGTTATTTGTAGGAGTAGGATTAGTGTTAGGGTTGTTTTGTGTTAAGTTTAGGTTTGGCATTAAAAATATTTATAATTTGTGTTTTAGGTTTTAGGTTAGGGGTAGGATTAGGAGTAAGGTAATTGTTAGAGCTAACTTAATGTTAGGTTTATGTTTAGGGTTAGGGCTAATGTTATGGATACTGTTAGTATTAGCCTGAGTTCAGGGTTCTAGTTAGGATTAGAGTTAGTTTTAGTGTTTCATCTTTGGTAAGAGTTAGGGTTAAGGTTATTTTTTAGGTAAGGGTTCAGGTTAATGTTAGTTCTATGTCAAAGTGAGGTTTGGGATTAGGTTAGGGATACAGTTAGGGTTCGGATTAGGTTGATGTTTACTGATAAGTTTAGGGTTAATTTTAGGTTTTGGATCAAACTTGGGTTTGGGGTTGGGATGGGGTTAGCATGAGGGTAAAAATTTCATTTTAGCACAGAGTTTGGTTCAGGTTTAAATTTATGGTTAAGGATAGGTTTAGGGATAGGTTTTTGGTTAGGCTTAGTGATAATATTAGTTCTTGTTTAAAAGATAGGACTACATTGAGGGTTAGGTTTAGGGTAAAATTAAGGATTAGGTTTCAATTTAGGGTAAGGTTTATGGTTAATTGTTAGTTTTATGATAAGGATTTGGGTTAGAGTTAGATTTTATTTTAAAATTAGGGTTAGCTTTAGGGGTAGCTTTTGATTCGGATTAAGTTTACTGTTAGATTTTGCTGGAAAGTTCAGTTTAGAATTTCTATTAGGGATCCGGTTTTTATAAGGGTAATGGTTTAGGTTAGGGTTAGTTTTCATGATAGTTTTAAGGTTGGGGTAGGAGAAGTGTTAGTTTTTGGTGAAAAATTAGTGCCAGGGGCCAGCCCCAGCATCTCTTAGTTTTCCCTAAAGATGAGTAGATTCAGCACAAAGGAACTCCCTGAAAATCAGGGGCAAGTTGCTAGTAGACACATTACCCTGCTTGAGCAAAATGGCCTCTGTTCTGTATTGTTAAGCTCTTTAATACAGATGCTTCAACTTTGCTTTCATTAACTGTCTCATTAACCAATCGAAAACACCTGTAACCACTTAAATGATTTCAGAGCACCCCGCACAATAGTATCCACTTTATCACTATTTCACTGTCCAATGCACATGAAATGTTTCATGTACTGGACAAAAAGGCTTTATTTTCAAAAAGGAAACTATAACTATTGTTCTTATTTCTTTCTATGTGTTTTGAGAAAAAGCTGAGATTACTATCACAGATCTCTAATTCCCTGTTTTCCTTCAGCTGTTCCTTCTTTAACTAGGTGATAGGTACTTATACCCTATTTAGCCACCAAACTTAAAGCACTCAGCTACTCTACCCCACCAGACACTCCACAGCCATCCTAAATCCCACAATTGCCAATTCCAAGATATTTTTGTGTATCCTTACCCCTGGGCCTAGAAGCCAAAATCTAATCTCTACAATGATAGAAAAGGCAATTTTGGCACATAGAGTTTCCTTTGTTCCTCATTTCCAACCATTTTTGACCTTCATTTCCAACCACACTTCAAAGTACTACAGCTTTATCCCTCATGCCTTCCATGTGTCTTTTGCAAGTTCCCTTATCATCAATCAGTAACACATATTTCCAGTTTGAATAAACAGTGAGTTCTGGCCTTATCCTGGAATGCTGGCTTTGCTGAGTCCTACCCAATTCTGGACCTCCTCAGACAGAAACTTGATAGAGATTATCACTTGCACTTGAGATTTACGGTTAGTTTTAGGTTTAGGTTTAGGTATAGGTTTAGGTTTAGGGTTTGGGTTAGGGCTAGTGGTAGGGCTAGAGTTAGGGTTAGCCTTATGGTTAGGATGAGGGCTAGGATTAGGCCTAGGGTTAGTGTTAGGACTAGGGCTAGGGTTAGGGTTAGCTTTAGTGTTATGTTTACAAACAGGGCTAGGTCCAGGTCTAGGGTTAGAGTTTGTGTTAAGTTGAGGATTACACTTAGGGTTAGGCTCAGGGCTTGGCCTAGGGCTAGGTTTTGGTTCAGGGCTTGGGATAGGGTTAGGGTTACAGCTAGGGTTCATGTAATGGTTAGGATTAGGTTTCGTGCTAGATTTTTGTTTCTGGTTAGGACTAGAGCTAGATTTAAGTCTAGGGATAGTGTTAGGACTAGGGCTAGGTTTAGAACTAGGGTAAGATTTAATGTTAGGGCTAGGGCAAGGGCTTGGGCTAGGGATATGTTTAGGTTAAGGGTTAGGGTTTGGGTTATTGTTGGGGATCCCCCAACATGAGGTGCAGCTGGCTTGTAAAAGAATTGGTGGTAAACAACTCTAAGGGGTCCAGCTGGCTTGTAATTAGCAAGCAGCCCTGGCCTGAAGGAGGAAAACAGTCAGAGAAGAAGAAGCAGTCAGAGAAGAAGAAGCAGTCAGAGAAGAAGAAGCAGTCAGGAGGAAAGCACAGAAGTATAGAACCAGTGAATCAGCAGCAGCAGCAGCAGCAGCAGAGATGGCGGAGAGATCAGCAGCGGTAGAAGATGCAGTTCACTGCTGAAGGAGAGCCGTCCGGTTCCTGCCTGATGGGACCGGACAGGTTATGGCTAGTGCTAGGTCTAGAATAAGGTCCTGGGTTAGGACTAGACATAGGGGTACGTATAGGGTTAGGGTTCAGGTTAGGGTTAGGGCTAGTGCTAGGACTACATCTGGGATTAGGTTTAGGGCTAGAGATTGGTCCCAGTGTAGTGTTAGCATGAGTGTTAGGTTTAGGGATAGGCATAGGAGTAGGTCTGGGGCTAGGGATAGGTCTTGGCTAGGGTTAGGGTTAGGGTTAGAACTAGACTAAGGAGATGGATAGGGCTGGGAAGAGGTCTAGGGCTAAGGTTAGGTTTAGGATTCAGTTTTGAACTGGGGCTAGGACTAGGATGAGGTCTAGGGTTAGGTTTAGCGCTAAGGCTATGGCTTGGATTGAGACTAGGTTTAGGGTTAGGGTAATGGCGAGGGTAGTGTTAGGGTAAGGGTTAGTGTTAGAGCTAGCAGTAAGTTTTAGTTCAGGGTTTGAAATAGGGTTAGTATTAGGAGTAAGGTTATGTTAGGGTTAGGTTTCAGTTTAGGGTTAGGGCTAGGGCTTGGTATAGCTTTATCATTAGAGTTAGGGTTAGGACTAGAGCTAGTGCTAGGGTAGCGCAAAGTTGAAGGTCAGGGTTAATTTCAGTGTTTGGGCTAGTTCTATGGTTTTGATTATGTTTAGAGTTAGTGCTAGGGTTAAGGTTTGGTTTGGAGATAGAGTGAGTGTTAGAGTTAATTATATGGGTAAATTTAGGTTAATTAGGCTAGATTTACTATTCAGTTTAGGTTTAGGTTTAGGGAAAGGACTAGTGTTAGGGCTACTTGTTGGGTAAGAGAGGGGTTCAGATTTGGAATTATGGTGAGGGAAAGGGCTAGAGCTAAGTTTAGAGTTAGGGATGCATTAGTGTAAGAATTATGATGAAGTCAGTGTTAGGTGGAGGGTTAGGTTAGGGGTAGAGTTATAGGTAGGTTTAGATTTAGGCTTAAGGTTAGACTTGGGCAAGGCCTAGGTTTACATTCAGGGTAAGACTATGATTAGGGAGAGGGTAGGACTAGGGCTAAGCCTAGAGCTAGGGTTACAGTTAGGATTAAATTTAGGATAAGGGTTAGGGTTAGGTTAGGGTTAAGGTTAGGGCTAATTTTTCACTAAAGGTTAGGGATAGGGTTACAGTTATGGGGTGGACTAGAGCTAGGGTAAGGGTCAGGGTTATGGCTATAGTTAGTTCTAGGGTTAGAGTAAATTCTAATCTGTTGTTACAGATAAGTCTAGGTTTGTGGTGAGGACAAAGGGTGAGGTTAGAGTTAGGGCTGGGGATTGAGATACGTTTAGGGCTAGGGTTAGGATCCGTTTAGCATGAGGCATTGGCCAAGGACTATGGATAGGTATCATGCAAGGGCTAGGGTTAAGGGGAGGGGTAGGATTGGAGTTAGGGTTAGGTATAGGGCTAGGCCTAGGGTTGCGGATAGGTGTCTTTTAGACCTACTTCTAGGATTACGTTTAGGGCTAAGTTGACGAGTTGGTGTCAGATAGGCGCTAGGTGGAGATCTAGAGCTAGGGATAATGCTAGCGTTAGTGGTAGAGTAAGGTTTATGGTTAGTTTTAGGCTGGATTAGTGCTACTGCTAGGGCTAGGTTTAGGGCTATGGTTAGGTTAAGGATTACGGATAGGGTTAGTGCTAGACAGATGGTGAGGTCTAGGGTTAGGTTTAGGTCTAGACCTAGGGACAAGTCAAGGGCCAGAATTAGGGCTAGGACTATGTTTAGTGTTAGGGTGAGGCTTAATTTTGCGTTAAAGCTAATGTTCTGGATACGCCTGGGTTTCGGGTTAAGGTTAGATTTAGAGTTAGAGTTCTAGTTAATGTTAACTTTTGGTGAAAATTAGTTTTTGGGTGAGTGTTATGTTTAGGGAAATGAAAAGGTTTATGTTTACTAATATGTTTAGGGTTAATTTGAAGTTTCAATTCAAAATTAGGGATTGGCCTCTGATAAGGATAGGTTCAGGTTGAAAGATTCTTTTAAACTTAGACTTATGGTTAGCTTTAAATTTCTTGCTAGGGTTGGGTTTAAGATAAGTATTTGCTAAGGCTGAGGGTTAGTGTTAGGACTCCCTTAAATGTTAAGATTAGATTGAGGGTTAGGTTTAGAGTTAAATTAAGGATTAGGTTTCAATTTAGGGTGTTACAGTTAGTTGTTGTTTTACAATAAGGATTTGGAAGAGTGTTAGATTTCAACTTAAAATTAGGAATAGGTGTAGTGTTAGGTTTTGAATAGGGTAAAATTTCATGTTAGTTTTTATTTACAAGTTGTGTTTACGGTTAGGGTTATTGTTCAGGTTGTTATAAAAGTAACTGTTCGGTAAGGGTTAGTCTAATTTTCCGGTTAGGATTCGAGCTAGGTTTAAACCTGGGGATAGTGTTAAGGCTAGGGCTAGGTTTAGGACTAGGCTAAGTTTTAGAGTTAAGTGTAGGGAAGGACTTGGGCTTGGGCCCGGATCATGTTTCCATTAAGGTTTAGGATTCCAGTTTTCACTAGTGCTCAATCTAAGGCAATGTCCTGGGATAGGGCTTGTTGAACGGCTTTGTCTAGATTTAGTGTTAAAGTTATTGCTAGCTCTATAGTCAGAATCACAGTTAGGGCTAGGGATTGGACATGGGCTAGAGTTAGTTTTAGTGTTAGATTTAGGGTTAAGGGGAGACTACGGCTGGGGCAAGCTATATGACTTGTCTAGGGTTAGGTTTAGGATTAGGTCTAAGACTAAGGAGAGGGAAAGGGCTGGGGATAGGTCTAGGGCTAGGTTAGGTTAGGATTCTCTTTAGGGTTAGGGCTATGCCTAGGGTTGAGGTCTATGGCTAGTGTGTGGCCTAGGTTTGCATACAGTTCATGGTATAGGGCATGTATGAGGTCTAAGTTTAGGGTTAGAGTAATGGCTTGGTTAGTGTTTGGTTTATGGTAAGGCTTATGGTTAGTCTTAGGGCTAGCTTTAATATTAGGTTCTGGTATAGAGCTAGGTTTAGGCTTAGGTTTAAGTTTAGGGCTAGATCAAGGGCTAGGTTTAGGTAAAGCATTAGAGTTAGGGTTAGGGCTAGAGCTGCTGCTGGCCTGTGGATAGGTTATGGGTAGACTTAGTTTCAGTGTTCAGGCTAGTGCAAGGGTTAGGTTTAGTTTCAGGTTTAGTGCTAGGCTTAGAGCTAGGATTAGAGCTAGGGTTAGTGTTAAGGTTAGTTTTAGAGTTCCGGCTCAATTTAGTTCAAAAGTTTATGGTTCAGTTTAGTGTTAGGTTTAGGGAAAGGGCTAGTGTGAGGGCTACATTCAGGATAAGGTATAGAGTTAGGTTTCGGGTTAGAGTGAGGTTTAGGCTGAGGTTTCTGGTGAGGGAAAGGCTAAAACTAGGTTTAGAGTTAGAGAAGAGTCAGAGTTAGAGTTAGCATTAGTGTTCGGCTTCAGTTTAGGGTTAGGGGTGGGGCTGGAGTCATAGATATGTTTAGGTTTAGGGGTATGGTTCAACCTAGGGCTAGGCCTAGGTTTAGAGTTTGGGATAGGGTGTCAGGGTTAAGGTGGGAATAGGGTTACGCTTAGAGCTCATGGTTCTGCTAGAGTTAGGGTTAGGGTGAGGGTTGAACATTATGTATAAATTTAAGGTTAGTTTAGGTTTAAAGATAGGGTTAAGTTTAAGCTTATGGTTAGGGGCAGTATTACAGATAGGGCTTGGACTAAGGCTAGGTTTAGGTTTAGGAATATGAATGTGGCGAGGGCTAGGGTTAGGGTAAGAGGTAGGGCTAGGAGATGGCTAGGCTTAGGATTGAGTTAAGTTTAGAGTTAGGGCTGGGGCCTGAGTTAGGTTTAGGGCTAGGTATAGGGTCAGGTTAGGATGAGGCTTTGGCAATGGACTAGGGTTAGCTCCCAGGTGAGGGCTAGGGTTAGGGTAAGGGGTAGGATTAGGGTTAGGGTTAGTTCTAGGGCTGGGCTAGGGTTACAGATAGGCCTCCTTTAGACTTACTTCTAGGACTAGGGTTACGGCTAGGTTGAAGAGTTGGTGTCAGATAGGCACTAGGGGGAGTTCTAGAGCTAGGGATAATGCTAGGGTTAGTGGCAGAGTAATGTTTATGGTTAGGGTTAGGGCTGGGTTAATGCTACTGTTAGGGATATGATTAGGTGAAGGGTTACGGTTTCGGTTAGTGCTTGACCGATGGTAAGGTCTAGTGTTAGGTTTAGGTCTAGACCTAGGGAGAAGGCAAGGGCTAGATTTGGGGCTAGGACTATGGATAGTGTTAGGGTGAGGCCTAATTTTGCCTTAAAAGTACTGTTTGGGTTAGGCTTGGGTTCAGGTTAAGGTTACATTTAAGGTTAGAGTTCTAGTTAATGTTAGCTTTCGGTCCAAATTAGTTCTCAGGTAAGTGAGTGTTATGTTTAGGGATAAAATTAGGGTTATGTTTACTAATAGGTTTAGGGCTAATTTGAAGTTTCAGTTCAAAATGAGGGATTTGCCTCGGGATCAGGTTAGGTTCAGGGTGAAAGATCCTTTTAAGCTTAGATTTAGGGTTAGGTTAAAATTTCTGGTTACGGTTGAGCTTAAGATAAGTATTTGTTAAGGCTCCCAGTTGGAGTTAAGGCTCCATTCAAATTTAGGATTACATTGAGGGTTAGGTTTAGGCTTAAATTCAGGATTAGGTTTCAATATAGAGTGTTAGTGTGAGTTGTTAGTTTTACAATAAAGATTTGGAATAGTGTTGGATTTCATTTTAAACTTAGGATTAGGTTTAGGGTTAGGTTCTGAATAGGGTAAAATTTCATGTTAGTTTTATTTACAAATTGTGTTTACGGTTAGGGTTAGTGTTCAGGTTGTTATAAAAGTAATGGTACGCTAAGGGTTCGTTTTCCTGATACATTTAAGATTACGGGTAGAGGACGTGTTAGCATTCAGCGAGAAGTTCATACCAGGGGGCCAGCTGCAGCATCTCTCAGTTTTCCGTAAAGATGGGTGTTTTCCTTACAAAGGAACTACCTGAAAATCAGGGGCAATTCGCTAGGAGACACATGACCCTGCTGGAGCCAAATGGCCTCTGTTCTCAATTCTGAAGCTCTTTAATACAAGTGCTTCTACTTTGCTTTCTTTACCAACCTCCTTCACCAATCCAGACACCTGGAACCACTTAAACTATTCCAGAGCACCCAGCACAAGAGCATCCACTTTATCATTATTGCA
>PVKS010051865.1:0-10966 GCA_004027875.1 Aplodontia rufa
TCAAAAGCCACATGAAAAACTAAAAGCAAAAGCTACCATGTGTACAAGATGCTAGGGTTTGAACCTGCATACTCACACATGCCAGGTAAGCACTGTAACCTCTGAGCCACCACTCCAGTCGCAGCCCTTTTTAGTTATTATTTTGTGACAAGGTCTAAGTTACTGAGGCTGGCTTTGAATTTGTAGTCCTCCTGCCTCAGCCACTGGGATTACAGTCTGGACCACCTTGCCCAGCCCAGCTAAAGTACTGTTTGAACCAGGTATGGGTGTGCTCCAGCTGCACAAGATGTTGAGGCAGGGGGTTGGAGCTGTGGCTCAGAAGTTATAGCGCTTGCCTGACATGCTCAAGTACGCAAGTTCAAACCCCAGCACCACATACATGATGAAGTCTTAGAGCAACAAAAGCCATATGAAAAACTAAATAAAATTGATTCTTTCTCTCTCTCTCACTATCCCCCCTCCTCTTTTTTTAATAAATTTTATTTAGTTTTCCATGTGGTTTTTGTTGTTCAAATACTTTGTTGTGTATGTGGTGCTGGGGTTTGAACCCACATCCCTGCACACATGAGACAGGTTCTGAAACCACTGAGCCACTGCTCCAGCCCCTGTCCCTCTCTCTAAAAAAAAAAAAAAATTTAAAAAAAAAAGATGCTGAGGCAGGAGGATCACTTGAGTCACTTTTGGTTTTTTTATGTTTTGTTTTTTTTTAAGAGAGAAGGACAGTGAGAGAGACAGAGAGAAACAACTTTAGTTTTTCACATGGCCTTAGTTGCTCTAACACTTAGTTGTGCACGTGGTGCTGGGGTTTGAACCCGGGTCTTCGTACTTGCCAGGCAAGCACCGAAACCGCTGAGCCACCGCTCCAGCCCTTAAATCCTGGATTTGGAGGACAGCCTGAGCAACGTAAAGAGTCCTTGTCTCAACAAAGAAAAGTGTTTTATCTTTTGTTTTGTTACAGTTTTTTGTTGTTTTAAGAGAGAATCAGTTTTATTTTGTTTTTCTTGTGGCTTTTGTTGCTCTGACACTTTATTGTGTACATGGTGCTGGGGTTCAAACCCTCGTCCTCATGCATGCCGGTCAAGTGTGATACCCCTGAACCACCACTCCAGCCCCCAGTTTTTGTTTTTCCAACACTTAGTTGTGTATGTGGTGTTTGGGTTCAAACCCTGGTCCTCACACATGCCAGGAGAGCTCTGTACCACTGAGGCACCTGTCCAGCCCTTCAGTCTCAAAATTAATTGAAGCCTGGTGTGGTACCACATCTCTGAATAGGAAGGCTAAGACAGAAGGACCTCAAGTTCAAAGTCAGACTGGGTAATCTAATGAGTTCAAAATAAAAAAGGTTCTGTCAGCGCATGGTGGTACACACCTGTAATTACAGCAGCTCAAGAGGCTGATGCAGGGGGATCACAAGTTCAAAGCCAGCCTCGGCAACTTAGGAAGACCTTGTCTCAAAAAAGAAAAAAAAGGGCTGGGTATGTGGCTCAATGGCTAAGTGTCCCTGGGTTCAATCCCCAGTACCAAAAAATAATGTAGCTGTGTTGTACCCCAGGCTCAATCCCCAGCACCACACACACACACACACAATATGCATATTTCGGCTGGGGTATAAGTCAGTGATAGAATGCTTGCTAGCATGTGTGTGGCCTTGTGTTTGAACCCCAGCACCCCAAAATGAAAAAAGGAAATATTTAGAGCTGGGTATAACTTGGTGGTAGAGTGCTTGCCTGAGACTCTGGGTCTAATCCCTATCACCAAAGGAAAACAAAGAGACACTGAAGAATGTAAAAAGGAAAGAATTGCCTGGGTCACCCATCCTCCAACTCCAGGCATTGCAGTGTGCAGAAAGACACCTTCAACTTAGAGGAGGGAGCAGGGATTAAACACAGGCCTTAGATTTAAAGCCCAGTGCTGGGCAGAGCCCTATGACCCTACTTACTCCAGTGCCTATAGATAGCCTCTGGACTCTCCCCAGAGCCAAATAAAAACCTTGAATTCAGGGAGCCAGACTGTTCCAGACTGCAGCACTGCTGGCTGCTATGGGCCTGAATTGTGCCCTCCGGTGCCATTCCTTACAGTCATGAACTTCAAGTGCTACGAAGCTCAGCGTTAGCCCTGGTATCCAGGGAATGGCTTCCAATATCCACATCAAGCACAGCATGGAAAAAGACTGTCTACTGGTGAGTAAGGCAGGTGTGAGTGGAGAACTTTGCCTTGGTACTCAGTGGTGGGCCAGTGAAATTCAACACTGCGCAGAACTCACTGGATGCTTCCCAGGCTAGTTCCTACAAATGTTGTCTGGGCCAAGCCCAGCACCTTGCAGAGACCTGCAGCCCTAAAAAAATGTATTTCTGTTCCAGCCTAACATTACCTCCATCTGGCTGCAGTCATCTCAGGCCATAACAGACCACAGCAGCAGGCAGGTCCTCCTGTGCTGCCCATGAGACCACTCACCTTATCTCTTCCCCAGCCCAGTCAGCACTACACAGACTCACTGTCCACACAGGCAGAAAGGAAGGATCTAAACATAAGATATTACTCTGGAGCTCAGGCAGGATATGCCAGTGAGGCCCACTGACTGCAAGCAAGGCATGAGGCTCCATCATGCCCCAGGTAGAGGGACATGGACCCACGGAGATGGATTACCTTCTCTAGTCACCCCCCCGAACCCATCCTGAAAAATACACTACAGAATCAAGGCAATCTGGCTTGGGACATCCTCTAATGCTGAAATGGTGGCAATATACTAATTGAGGGACCGTGGCAAATCTAGAATTTTTCCCCATTTTTTTTTTTATACTGGAGATTGAACCCAGAGGCATTTTACCACTGAACTACAACATTTTTTTTTTTTAAGAGAGCGAGAGGAACAATTTTATTTAGTTCTTTCATCTGGTTTTCGTTGCTTCAACACTTGATTGTGTACGTGGTGCTGAGGTTCAAACCTTGGTCCTTGGGCACGCTAGGCAGGCACCATAACCTCTGAGCCACCGCTCTAGCCCTAACAGAGCCCTATTTATTTTCTCTTGTTGTTGTTATTTGAGACAGATTCTCGCTAATTTGCTGAGGCTAGTCTGGAACCTGTAATCCTCCTGCTTCATCCTCTGGAGTCGCCCGCATTACCAGCAAGTGACATCAGACCCTGCATAACCTTGAATTTAGAACACCCTCTAGTGCTGAATAGCAGCAGTGATCACAGGTTCAGAGAACATTAAACAGCCTGCTTAGATTTTATGGGACAGACACAAAGATTGTGAAGATTGGAACAAATACCTGGTTCTTCAATGCACAAACAACATTGCATGCCAACAAGGGTCTAGAAGTTTCTGGGATCTTATGAAAATCTGAGGGAGATCAGTAGAAAACAGAAACCAGGGGCAGGGAGGAGGGAAGGGAAAGAGAAAATACTGGGGAATTATATCAGCCAAATTGTGTTGTTTTATTGTGTGCAAGTACAAATATATAACAAATCCTACCATTATATACAATTATAATGCACCAATAAAAAATTAGGGAAAATTTTTTAAAAATCAATTGTGGCCAGGGATAGTGGTACACACCTGTAATTCCAGCAATTTGGGGAGGCTGAGGCAGGAGGATTGCAAGTTCAAAGAAAGCCAGCAACTTAGTGAGATCCTATCTCAAAATATATAAAGAGGGCTGGGAATGTGGCTCAGTGGTTAAGCACCCCTGGATTCAATCTCTAGTGCCAAAAATCAAAAAATTTTGATTCTGGAAAAAAAAAAAAGCTTCTGGGACCTCACCCAAGGGACGAAACACCAGAAACGGATGGCAATGGCTATGTGTGATTTCTTCCACAGAGAATTCAAAATAGTGATGTTAAAAGGAAAGCACAAGATCTCCTGAAATTAATTAAGGGTTATTCATTATTTTAATGACCATTTACTCCAGGTATGGTGGCACACACTTATAGTCCTAGCTACTCAAAAGACTAAGACAGAACATTTATTTGACCCCAGGAGTCCAAGTCTAGCCTGAGCAATATAGAAAAATCTGATTAAAAAATAAAACCCCCTGACTTTCATGAATAATGAAAAGAAAATGAGGCAGTATGTATTCCTGACACATAGTTCAACACCTGTTAGCTAGAACACAGCCTTGGCACACAGGTGCTTACCAAACCACTTTTCTGTCATACCTTTTTCCAGTATCCCCACAACACTTCATCTTCAGCCTCCCAGGAGTCTTAAAGCAAGCTGTTTAAATAGGGAAAATAAGGAATATTCTTATATTATTTTTAAGAAAGAATCAATTTTGTTTAGTTTCTCAAGTGGCTTTCATTGCTCTGACACTTGTGTACATTGTGCTGGGGTTCAAACCTGTGTCCTTGTGCATGCCAGGCAACCACAATACTTCTGAACAACTGCTCCAGCCCCTCTTTTTCTTTTTTAAGAGGGAGAGAGAGAATCAATTTTATTTTTTTTTATCTTGTTTTTGTTTCTCTGACACTTAAGTTGTATATGTGGTGCTGGGGTTTGAACTGGGTCCTCACACATGCCAGGCAAGTGCTCTAACCACTGATCCATTGCTCCAACCCCAAAATAGGGAATATTCTTATTCATAAAATAAGAAATGAATGTCAAAATCTTTGAAGAAAGTTATAATGTGTTAGCTTTTCGTTGCCGTGGCCAAAATGCCCAGCAAGAACAACTTAAGGAAGAAAAGTTTATTTTGGCTCACAATTTCAAAGGTTCAGACCATGGTGGGTTGACTCCATTGCTCTGGGCCCAAGTTGAGGCAGAACATCAGGGCAAAAGGGATGGAGGGGCTGCAGAGAAGATGCACCTTCCAGGGCACACCTCCAGTGACCCACCTCATCCAGCCATGCTCCACCTACCTACAGTTACCACCCTGTTAGTCCAAACTAAAATGAAAAATTTTTTCCTACATGTGCTCCCCACCACTGCCATCTGGCACCTTGCCTGAGGCCCAAAACATTGATGCCACCCAATCTCAGACTGGATCTTAGAAGAACCATGAACTAAACAAATTTAATTGCCTTGGATATTTTATTCTAGTTACATGAAGCTGGGTAATATAATTAAACAGTGACCCCCAAATGAAACAGCCAAAAGCCACATGTGTCTCTGTTGAGGAACACAGATTCCTACAGAAGACATCTGTGTGAGGGATGCAGGATGCATGCAGAGGCCTCAATGAAGAGCACAGGATTTTCTTCACAAACCCAAGATCTTTTCCTCCTTCAAGGCTTCCCTGGACATCTATGCCAAGGATGGGATTGAGCAAGGAGGTTGGGAGGCCACATGGGAGGTTGAGGCCGTAGTGAAGATGAGAAATTTTGTTCACTGATCTAAAATTATGTAATGGATTACACAGATGTGGAGATATAAGGATTGACTATAAAGAGTGCAGGCATGGAGAGGCTCTGCGAACACAGTAAGGACCTCTGGGTGGTTGGAGGTACCTTCCTCCAGGTAGGAAACACTATAAAAGAGTAGGTTTGGTGAGAAAGTGAGGTCAAATATTGGTCTAGTGGGATATTGGAGCTATTGGGGGGAAATTCAAGCAGAAAAGCTAAGTTATAGAGTTGTAAATCCTAACACTTATAGGAGAGGATTCCTATGAAGGGAGAGAGTAGAAATCTTTCACCAGGTGCCATGGCGTACCCCCATGATCCCAGCAATTCAGGAGGCAGAAGATTGGCATGTACAAGGCCAACCTGAGTGGCTTAGTAAGCCTCTGTCTGGAAATAAAAAGGACTTGGGGCTGGAGTGGTGGCTCAGCAGTTTCGGCGCTTGCCTGGCAAGCACGAGGACCCGGGTTCAAACCCCAGCACCACGTACACAACTAAGTGTTGGAGCAACTGAGGCCATGTGAAAAACTAAATAAAATTGTTTCTCTCTCAAAAACAAAAAGAAAAAAAAAACAATGCAAGAGAACTCTCTTGTAGGTGAAAGTAAAGTAAAAGCAAAGACTCAAGCAGAAAACACACTCAGACAGAGTGGGTCATCGCTGAGCAGAGAATGACGAGAGACAATGCTATTTCCAAATTTATTAGTTTGAAGTTTACCAGGAGAACTGGGGTCCTCCTACTTCAGCAACCTTTGCCAAGCTGGTGTTCAACTCCTCCTTCAGTCAAATGGTGGAGTTTTTGATCCCAGTTGGTCCTCTCCAGAAATATCATGGTGGTCATCCTATTTAGGGGGGCTTCATCTACAAATCAATCCCATACTAATGGAGACATTGGTTGGGGTCAGTAGCTGGTCAGAAGTTACCTTAGTGCACCTGTGCTACTAAAGGAATCTTCCTTCCCAGACAAATGGAGAAACCGATAGACACTTCCTAGCTTTACAACAAACAGCAGACCCTGTCAAGAGTTAGTTCCATTAATCCATTTCTAATTTTGCAATTAGCTCCTTTGCCTGTTTATTTTCTACAAATTTAACTACCACCCTTTGCTTTCTCACCTACTTTGAAAGCAGTTTAAACAAGACTGTCAACAATTTTTATTGCCAGGGATTGAACTAGTGATACTTAACCACTGAGCCACATCCCCAGCCTATTTTATGTTTTGAGACAAGGTCTTGCTAAGTTGCCGAGTCTGGCTTTGAACTTGCAATCCTCCTGCCTCAGCCTCCTGAATCTCTGCAATTACAGGTGTGTGCCAAGGCACCTGGCCCCTAAAATAATTTAAAGAACACTCGTGACCTTACCATGTCACAAGTGTTCACTGATCATTGCTAGCTACTGCCTGACAATACTCTCTACCTGGAGTGTTAGATACCACAAGTTAAAGGACTCAAACCCAGAAGATGTCCCAATTCAGATGCCAACTTCAAAACCACACCTCTCTAAACTACTATCCACAAATCAAGGATTCCTATGTTGAAAAACAGGTTAGAAGAGCTCACAGGACTGAAGGAATCATTTCACATATTTTCTAGTTATATACATACAACTGAGGCATAGGACAATATATGGGAGGGACAGGGTATATACCTGGAGCTCCCATTCCAAGGGGAATATGTTTTCAGCACCTCAAGGTGATTACCAACCAAAAAGCTCATCAAATCTCATTGGTCAAGTGCTTTTATAGAGCCAAGCACAGTGGCACATGCTTGTAATCCTAGCAGTTCAGAGGCTAAGGAAGGAGGATCTCAAGGCAGCCTCAGCAACTTAGCAAGAACCTTGTCTTTAAAAAAAATTGAAATGGGCTAAGGATGTAGCTCAGTGGTTATGTGCCCTTGGACTTCATCCCTGGTACCAAAAAAAAAAAAAAAAATTTTTTTTAACAGAACGTATGGTGGTGCACGCCTATAATCCTAGCAACTTGGTGGTCTGAAGCAGGAGGCTCTCAAGTTAAAAGCCAGACTCAGCAATTTAGCAAGGCCCTGAGCAACTTCGTGAGACCCTGTCTCAAAAATAAAATGGGCTGGGGATGTGCAGTGGTTAAGTGCTCCTGGGTTTAACCCCTAGTACAAAAAATAACAAAAAACCGGGGGCAGAGGTAGGCTTACTATCAGCAACAAAAGCAATCTCTTACCAATAAGAAAATGTTAAGGGGTTTTACCAATCCATTTGGTCCCAGGAAAGAATTTTTGTTTTTTTAAAGAGGGACAGTGAGGGAGATAAAGAATATTTATTTTTCCATCTCCCTTGGTTGCTCTGACGTTTAGTTGTATCTGTGGTGCTGGGGTTCAAACTCAAGTCCTTGTGCATGCCAGACAAGTGCTTTAACCACTCAGCTACCACTCCAGCCCTGAGACAAAGGTTTTTGTTTCTGGTGGTACTGAGGATTGGGCACAGTGTTGCTCTACCACCGAGCTACCTCCACAGCCCTTTTTATTTCAACTTGAAACAGGGTCTCACTAAACTGCCCAGGATAGCTTTGACCTTGAAGTCAGATTCTCCTGCCTCAGCCTCCAGAGTAGCTGGTATAACAACAGAACAGGTAGGTACCACCACTCCTGGCAAGATCAAATATTTCTTATACTACCCCAAAGAGCTCACAAAGGATCAGATTTTTTTTTATAGTTAAACTATATGTCAAGATTCGCCAAAGGTAAACTTCTGATAAATTATGCCCAGGCCAACTAGCTACAATAGGTGCTTTGATATTGCTCAGTTGACAGTGCATGGTGATGGAATCCCAGTGAGGCTGAAACAGGAGGATCGTAAATTTGAGGTCAGCAAGACTGTCTCAAAAATTAAAAAATTAGAAATTGCCACTGGCTGTGGTGGCACACACATGTAATCCCAGCAACACAAGACAGCAAGTTCAAAGCCAGCCTCAGCAACTAGTGAGGCCCTCGGAACTTAGTGAGACTGTCTCAAAATAAATAAAAATGCTCAGTGCTTAAACACCCCAGTACAAAAAGAGAGAGAGAAAAGGAAGGAAACTGCCCAGTTGTGGTCTTTCCCTAACACTCTCACAGAACCAAGAATATCTCCACTTCGAGGTTTTTCACGTTGTCTGCTGATCCAAGAGGAGTTTGAGAATCCAGAAAACAATCACCGACCAACTGTAGAAACAAGCCCCTCAAGCAGCAAACAATATTAAAACAACCCAGAAGAGTCAAATCTCTAAGGGCAGCTTTGCTGACCAGAGATCAAACTACAACTTAGTGAGACCCTGATTAAAAAAAAAAAACAACAAAAAAACAAACCCTGGGAATGTATCTCAGTAGTTAAGTGCCTCTGGGTTCAATCCCAGGTAATAAAAAATTTTTAAAAATTAAGCAGGAGTGATGGTTTTTTTCTTTGAAAAATGAATTCCAGAGAACAGAATGTGGGGGAGATTGGAGTAACAATGAATGGACCGCTTCTGATAACAATGGTCCAGGAGAGAGATGCTGCTGCCCTGATTTAGATGAAAATGGAGTGAGGAAATGTGGTCTGGCCCATGTAGATGAAGTTATCATTCACTGAAGTTGTTGGCAACCACTGTGAACTAAGTTGCCAAAGAACTTGAGATTCGGGGCTGGAGTGGTAGCTCAGCAATTTCAGTGCTTGCCTTGCATGCACAGGAAGGTAGATTAGCACCCCAGCACCATGTACACAACGAAATGTCTGAGCAATGAAAACCAAATGAAAAACTAAAATTGATTCTCACTATCCCTCTCTTAAAAAACAAAAAACAAAAAAATTGTGATCCTCTATATCAGCCTCCCACGCTGCTGGGATTAAAGATGACCACCACACCAGAACCACTATAAATGAAGAGACTTGGTAAGCAAGCGTAACAATAGATACAACTTTCATGACTGACTTCATTTAAAGAAAAAAAGTATAATTTTAACCAAAATTATTTTATTGGACATGTTGGTGATTCTCAAATATTTAAAATTAGAATTCAGCACTTGACAACTGATATCCATAATACCTATGAAATAGTATATCTTTTTTTTTTTTAAAGAGAGAAGGACAGAGAGAGAAAGAGAGAATCAATTTTTTTTAGATTTTATCTGGTTTTTTGTTGCTCCGACACTTGATTGTGTACCTGGTGTGCTGGGGTTCGAACTTGCATACTCGCACATGCCAGGCAAGTGCCACAACAGCCAAGTCACTGCTCCAGCCCCCTAATATCTTTTTATAGTTGTTGAAAGTAAAGGAGAAAAATCTATTCTGGTCTTTAATAGTAAAGCCAAAAGGATTCTAGAACTGAGATTAGTTACTAAGATTGCCCTAAAAAAACAATTCACCAGGTTCATTATCTCTCATCATCCACTGGTAAGATTTTAAGAGGTTCAGAATCTGTTCCAACATAGAAATAAGGCCAAATGGTTCTGGTGAAAGAATCACTGAAAGTATAGAGGAGAGACCTGTCACTCACATTGTAAAAGGAAATCTCACCTAAATCGAAGTCCAAAAAGATGCCAATCTTACTGGGTTTTGGTACCGGTAGAAGCTGGGTTTTCTTAGGACCAAACACAACATAACCACTCTCAATATATCGCCCAATTGCCCAAAAGCCACCCATAACTGCAGGTTGATTCCTCCAGTTCCTGGGAAGATAGTCTTGACATACACCCAAGGTCCACTGTGGCTTGTTTCCCACTTCTACCTCCCAGTAATGTCTACCAGAACTAAACACCTTAGACCCCAGGACAGCGGGGCAGAGATAAAATCTCCTTGAGTTATAAGGAACATTTTGTTTTGTTCTTCCATATTGTACACTTTTCCTATCCTCAGAGACAATAAGCTGAGGATACGCTGTGTCACTATCTAAGCTCACATCTATCTGAAATTGCTGTATAATTTTGTCCAAGCCAGAATACTGTGGAGGAAATATAAAACCATATTTCTTTAATTTGAATGAAGAGACTTCGGGGCATATTAGGTCTTGATACTTCTGGCATATACTCTTAACATGTGCCAGTAATTCCAGATCTGACCGCGCACGCTTGCCCTCTATTTCCTTCAGTAAACATTTTAATGTGGAAACATGATCCGAGAAAGCTGCAAGGTTTTCATTAAGTCTTTTTAGAATGTCCAGCTCTTCATCTTGTATCTGCTTCAGCAGAGCCTCTTGCTCATTCTGTAAAAACAATCTAATTTGCTCAAATTCAGAATTTATTTCTTCTTTCCTATATTCTACCTTCTTTTTCAGCTCAAGGGATTTGCTGCCCTGCAGGATTATTACTTTTTCAACTTGTTCCACATTATTCTTCAAGGGCTCGATGTTAGATTCTATAATTTTTCTGTGGTAAGTGGCAGCTTTCTTAATAGGACAAATGTAGTGCCTATGATGTTCAGGAGAGAAACTGCACCGGGTACATAAAACCTGCAGGTCCTTCATGCAGAAAAGGGTCAGATATTGATTGTGTTTCTCACACACAGGATTTTCTTCCTGCCTCTTCCTCTTGCTCTTTCTGATCTGGAGTAGTTTAGCAACTTCAGTCAAACTACAGAGCTGGAGGTTTCTCCTGAACTTCCTTTGTGCAAAGCAAAATCGGCAGACAGGGCAGGGAAAGGCATCATGGAG
>PVKS010051866.1:0-10974 GCA_004027875.1 Aplodontia rufa
AATAAGGAACAATTTGTGTAGCAAAGAAACAACTGTGGGTTGAATATAAAATGTAAAAGCACAGCCCTTAGCACATGCAAACAAGACGAGCTTTTCAACTACACATGATTGGGGTGGGGGTTTTGTTAAAGATACTATATGTCTGTCTGTGTAAGCGCACCCACATCCTGGAGATGACAAGATGGCATAAGCTTAGACTATTTGGCGTCACTTAAATTTTCTGGAAGATAAACACTCTTCATTTAGAAGTCAACATGGATGTTGATGGGTCATTTATAATTAAAAAAGAGGAGTTCATATAAAGAATACAAAAATAAAACACCATTTAATGAAACAGGTGTTCCCTCGGGAAGGGTTGTGAGGGATGGGTAATCTGAAAATGACTGATCCCACTAAGGTTCAGTTTAATGGCCACTATAGATGGCTAATAAAAATAAACAACTATCCCTTAAATTACCAGGCCATAAATTCTGCACCAGTGAGACCATGTTTTTGCAAAAGAAGCAAGAAAAATTGCAAATTTGTGGGTTTTTAAAATTAATTGGTTCTTTTTTAGGTGTACATGATAAAATTATACAATGAGTTAATTAGAAAAGCTTGGAATTTAACTTATTCTAATTCAGTCTCCTGTTTTTTCCCTTCCTTCCAATCCCCGTTTTTTAAATACACATGACAATAAAATGTACATGATTATAAAAACTTGGATTGTAACTTGTTTTAACTCAGTTCCCTGTATTTCCCCTTCCCCTCCCTTCCTCCCATCCCCTGCAAATTTGTGTTTTGAAAGCTAAAAACGCTTAATAGCGGGGTGCAGTGGCACATGCTTGTAATTCCAGCAACTCTGGAGATCAAGGCAGGAGAATCACAATTTCAAGGCCAGCCTCAGCAACTTAGTGAAACCCTGCTTCAAAATAAAAAATAAAATAAAAAGCTAAGGATATAGCTCAGTGGTTGAACACCCCTGGTTCAATCCCTAGTACCAGAGTGGGGCTGGGGTTGCATAATATGCACCCTGGAGACTAATTATCTGCCTCTTATAGTGAGAGAGAGAGGAACAACCTTATTCTAGTTTTTCATGTGGCTTTCATTGCTCCCGACACTCCGCTGTGTACGTGGTGCTGGGGTTTGAACTCACATCCTAGAGGATGCCAGGCAAGCACTGCAACCTCTGAGCCACCGCTCCAGCCTTTTACTTCTTGGTCACAAATTACTTCAAAGCTTCATCTTTGGATTTTTTTTTTTTTAAAAGAGAGAGGGACAGTGAGAGAGAGAGAGAGAGAGAATCAATTTTATTTTAGTTTTTCATGTGGCCCTCATTGCTCTGAGACTCCAGTGTGTATGTGGTGCTGGGGTTCGAACTCAGGTACTTGTACATGCCAGGCAAGTGCTGTAACCACCAAGCCACTGCTCCAGCCCCTTATCTTTGTTTTAATATCCTCTTTGTGTTTATTTCTTTTATCCATGAATACAAATTCTAAAGTAAAGTATTATATAAGTAATATATAAACAGTAAGAATGCAAAACAACTTGCTTCGCATACAGCCAAAGTTCAAATCACTTCAAGCCATCAAAACTTATAAAAGTAAATTATTTGCCCTTTCTAGGTCCACTAAAAATCACTCTCACCAAAGTGGTTACAGAGGAGCATAGTTACTGAATGAGATATTGCTGAATTAGTATACTCCCCCAAAGAGTATTTAGTAACTCAGCACCTCCGTAATTTCTCAATTACTGCTCTTATAAACAATGACAAAGATGACTGGAGGCTACAATTTAAAAGCTCTCCAGACAGTTATCTATTCCAGTTCATCACTGGGTGATATCTTTATGGGAATTCAATACAGGAATAAAAAGGTGACAAAAGAAGAAGGTAGTAGTAAGCTCTTTTCTTGTGTGACAACCAGGGCTTCATACCTCTAGTGGAGACCCTTGTACTGCAAATCTAGCCTCACAAAATCTGGAGCATCAATGTTGACAATCAGACATCTATTCAAATTAATACCCACCAGACCTAGTGAGAGTGAAACTGATGATTTTTTGACTGATAGTAGGTTCCTGCTTCTGAGAGATTAAGAACTCAACAGAGGGGTTGGGGATTTAGATCAGTGGCAGAGTGCTTACCTAGCATGCACAAGGCCCCAAGTTTGGTCCTCAGCCCTGAAAAAAAAAACCTCAACAGATTGGAACAATGACTGCCTCCGTCTTGCAGAGTGTGGAGAATAGGGAGAGGAATGATTAGGGACCCTCAAAGCAGAATAGGTTTGAGGTGCCTAAGCACTGTCATTAAGTTTCTGTATGGTTCAGATATGAGATGTCACCAAAAGCTCGTGTGTGAAGCAATGCAAGAAGGTTTAGAAGTGAAATGATTGGGATAGGAGAGCCTTAACTGAATCAGTGCATTAATCCTCTGATAGGGATTGAAGGGGTGGTGACTGTAGGCAGGTAGGGTGTGGCTGGAGAAGGCGGCTCCATGTGGTTTGTATTTTGTCTCTGTTGAGGGGAGCTTGAGCTCCCTTTCTTTCTGCTCCTGGTGGCCCTGTCTTGAGCTGCTTTCCTCCACCATATTCCTCCACCATGATGTTCTGCCTCACCTTGTGCCCAGGGCAACGGAGCTGACCTCTGAAACTGTGAGCCAAATAAACTTGGCCTTCTCTAATTTTTCTTGTCATGTCTTTTGGTCACAGCAGTGGAGAAGCTGCTGAAAACAGTTTCCATTGGCAGGGAGAAATGCTTTCCAATAAGACCCACGTGCCATCACTCAAATGTCTATGGTAGGTGTTGGCAAACTTTTTCTGTAAATGACCAGATAGCAAATATTTGGGGCTTCTTGTCTCAAGAGGTGAAACAGAGGATATTATGCATATATTTATATAATAAGACAGAGAACAAATTTCTACACATTCAGTGTTCTATAATAGTGACCGAGGATGGATCTCATCCAAAAAATTTTCAGTCTCAGTGCTGATCTCAAGTCTTTAAAAAAAATCTCAAAAAAGTGCTCAGTGATAGAGCACTTGGCTTGCATGTGTGGGGTCCTGGGTTCAATACTCAGTGCCACAAAACAACAATAACAACACCAAAGCCCTTTAGCATTGCTAAACTATTGAGCATCAGTGTCATAGTGTTAGAGATTCAGCGCGTTTTTGACTAAAATTCACAAAACTATTAATGACTAAGTTCAGAAGAGCAAATAAAATTCACCACTGACAGTACTGGTTTAATGACACATTATAGATGCAAGTCTTTTCTTCCAAGGACCTGGCAATGAACAACACAATGAATAACCACAGGCTTCCTTTTCCACAAGTGTTATAAATTTGCCCAACAAAGTCTTTTACTGTTCCACACGTATTTTCACCATCAATTGTAACACAATCTTGACATTTTGCACTTCAGGACGCACTGAATTAGTATTTGCTCAACTGTGGAAATACTCTTTCCTATAGATGTTCCAGGCAGACTATTCATATTCATATTTGATCACTTTGAACTTGGCATTGCCTCAAACAACACCTGAGCAGTATTGATAACATCTGTCAATTCATCAAGAATCAAAGAGGGGGCTGGAGCAGTGGTTCAGCTATTGGAGCGCTGGCCTGGCATGTGTGAGGATCCAGGTTCAAACCCCAGCACCACACACTCAACTAAGTGTCAGAGAAACGAAGCCCAGATGAAAAAAAAAAGAATAAAAATTGATTCTCTCTCACACACACACTCTCTCCCTCTCTCTTAAAAAAAAACAAAAAGGAGGGCTGAGGGTATAGCTCAGAATATCCCGGGGCACCACACCCCCCAAAAAAAAATCAAAGAAAACTACTCAAAATCATTTGCTTGCTTCTCAATTGATTATTTATATTGTTCTACTGTCCTCAACTCTTTGAGCAACTATTCTCACCGAAAGGCGAATAGTTTTAAACAACTTTATCTTCTCTAGGCATGTTTCTTTTTTTTTTTTTTTTTAAAGAGAGAAGGACAGTGAGAGAGACAGAGAAAGAGAGAAACAACTTTATTGAGTTTTTCACATGGCCTTAGTTGCTCCAACACTTAGTTGTGTACGTGGTGCTGGGGTTTGAACCCGGGTCCTCATGCTTGCCAGGCAAGCGCCGAAACCGCTGAGCCACCGCTCCAGCCCCCTAGGCATGTTTCTTTAGCTGTTGCAATCAAACATAATTTAATTAAGTCACCATCAATAAATGGATTTCTTTGCTTGGCTAATAAATGAACCACTTGGAAACTTACTTTGGTGGCAGTCTCATTTTCAGTTCTTTTTTTTTCTTTTATGAAAAATTCTGCTGTGATGAGATATTGCATTTTTAACTTCACATTTCTTCTGGCCATTGTTCCATGCGAGTTGGGAATATTAAATATTGTGAAGAGTGTTTAGTCTGGTAATATTGACATGTATTTATTCTTCTAGCGCACTGTAACTGTAGTGTCATTGCATAATAAGCACAGTGCTTAACTACTTAGATAACCAAATAATCCACACTACAATGTATCTTAAAAATATGACACCAAGACCACTTTATTTTTGACATGATAGATATGCAGTGGGTTTTTGGTTTTGCTTTTGCTTTTTTTTTTTTTTTTTTTTTTGGCAGCACTGCATTTGAACACAAGGGCACTCTACTGCCGACATACACCCTTTGCCCCTTTTATTTTTATTTTATTTTGTGACAAGTTCTTGCTAAGTGGCCCAGGTTGGCTATATACTTGTGATCTTCCAGCCTCAGTCTCCCAAATAGCTGGTCATTTTTTTAAAGTCTGTATGGTATGGAAGTAAGTGTGACACAATGCTACAGAGTTATAAATGCATCTCTATAATTTATTGCTCACTGAGCTACAGTGTGAGGAGATGAGAGACCTATATTTAGTCTCTGTAGTAACTACTATTTACTTCTGCTGTTATAGCATAACAGTAACCACAGATAGTGCATAAATGAATCAGTGTGGCCATGTTCCAATAAAACTTTAATTGTGGTCCTTGAAATTTGAATTTCATGTAATTTTCAAATTTTAAGAAATATATTTTGTCTTTTGATATTTTTCACCCATTAAAATATATTAAAAACATTCTTTTTTTACTTTTTTTTTTACAGAGAGTGGGACAGTGAGAGAGAGAGACAGACATAGAATCAATTTTATTTAGTTTTTTATGTGGTTTTTGTTGCTCTGACACTTTGTTGTGTATGTGATGCTGGGGTTCAAACCCGCATCCTTGTGCATGCCAGGCAAGAGCCACTGCTCCAGCCCCTTAAAAAACATTCTTTTTTAAAAATTTTTTTTGAAGAGAGAGAGAAAGCAAGAAACAATTTTATTTTAGTTTTTCATGTCGCCTTCACTCCTCCGAGACTTCGCTGTGCACGTGGTGCTGGGGTTTGAACTCTTGTACTTGCACATGCCAGGCAAACATTGTAACCGCTGAGCCACCACTCCAGCCCGAAAAACCATTCTTAGCAGAAGAAAACAGAGGGGGAAATCTTCATGGCATTCAAGTTAGTGGTAATTGCTGAGACAAGAAACCGGAAACACAGACAACTAAAGAAAAATTGACAAATAGGACTATATCTAACTTAAAAGCACAAGCGAGAGTGAAATGGCATCCTACAAAATGGGACAAAATCATTGTAAATGCTATATCAGATAAGGGAGTAATATTGTAGAATGTGAAAAGAACTCCTACGGTTCAACAGCAAATAATAATAATACAATAATCATC
This sequence comes from Aplodontia rufa, assembly GCA_004027875.1. Classification (NCBI taxonomy): domain Eukaryota; kingdom Metazoa; phylum Chordata; class Mammalia; order Rodentia; family Aplodontiidae; genus Aplodontia; species Aplodontia rufa. The sequence continues at coordinate 5,720 of PVKS010051866.1, forward strand.
CAATTTTTTTTATTTTTGAGCAACCTTACAAGATTTTAACAAAATAATATAAAATGTGTATATATTCTGGATATTGCATTTATCCCCAGTAGTTAATCATCCGATTTTTAAAATGAGCAAAGGACTTGAAGGAACTGTCTCTACAATTCCAAGGATGATATACAAATGACCAGCCAGCATGTGAAAAGATATACAACATCACTAATCATAGAGAAATACAAATCAAAACAGCAATGAAATATTACCTCATACACATTAGGATGACTACCATCAAAAAATAGAGCAGCTTACAGTTTCTCAGTCCTTCTCATTTGGCCCAGTGTCAGGAAACTTCTCCCAGGTTCCATGCCTGAAGGTACTCTACACCATAAAAACCAAGCCACCTTTGGAAAATCTAATAAAACATCTTCAATATCAATGCATATTTCTTTCCGTCTGGAAAAACTGACAGTGGGTGCAGTGGTGGAAAGACTAGTAAAGTTGGGATGGGAGATATTAGGAAGAGACTGGATAATGGAGGGGGGCATGTGTGGGCGACCGGAGCAGAGGTGAATGTGTGAATGGCGGGGAATTTAGGACCCTATTTGAGGACGGAGTCTAGACATTTACAATCCATGAACCTTTACCCTTGGATGATGTGATTTAGAAGAAGAGTTAATTCACAGGAAGGCAAGTTGATTCCTCTTGCCTTATCTGTCAAAAGGAGGATGCAACAAGATCTAATGCCTCTAGATCTAAGAACCGTGAGACTCTACCTCACCAAGTTGACAAAGTGCCAATGACATTGTTCCCTTGTTAAAGACAGCAGACTCTCTGTTGAGTTGATATTTATTTGCTTACTCTAGTAAATAGGTGTAAAAACCTAGTTACAGTCTATACAGTCTTAACTCCATTTCCACAGCTGGTCCTTTTCTTGATAACTCAAGAACTCCTTCCCCTGGGAACCTGAGGAAATAGTGCAAAAAGAGAAGGTATTTGGGAGCCATTGTTAACTTCAGTGTCTCAGTCCCATAGCATCTATCCACTCTTATTTTTTAAAAAAATTCTGAGGGACTGGAGCTGTGGTTCGGTGGTTACAGCGCTTGCCTGGCATGTGCGAGTACATGGGTTGAAACCTCAGCACCACGTACACAACGAGGTCTCAGATCAACAAAACCCACATGAAAAACTAAATAAAAATTGATTCTCTCTCTCTCTCTCTCTCTCTCTCTCCCTCTCTCTTTAAAAAAAAAATGAGCTGGGCACCATGGCACATACCTGTAGTCCTAGCTACTTAGGAGACAGAGGCAGGATGATGACAAGTTCAAGGGCAGCTTGGGAAACTTGGGGAGATCCCATCCCAATAATAAAAATAAATAAATAAAAGGGGGTGTATCTCAGCGGTAGAGAGCTTGGCTAGCATATATGAGGCCCTGGGTTCCAATCCTAGTACAGCAAAAATAAAAATAAAAATATTTGTGGAATGGGTCTTGTTTTAAGAAAAGAATGTAAATTCTTAATGCTCAGTTTGAAAAATCATTATTATGTGTAGCAGCCTTGCCAAAAACAACAGCAATGTCTTAGCTTTAAAAAAAAATCCTTGCCTTCATCAGTGACTACTTAAGGAAAAAATAATTCAAACAGCTTCCTTCTTTAAATTGTTAACTGGGTTAACCAGGCTCCTTCCTGTTGTTAACCAGTTCACTTCCTTCCCCAAAGGAAGAGGACTCTGTGCCCTCAGCCTCTGAGGTGTCAGGGAAAGGCCCTTTCTTAATGGGGCTCCTCCAGTAGCTGTGGCGTTTGCTTTCCAGTTTGCAGCTGTCTCATGGTGTGTTTATTTGAACCTCAGCCTCTGAACTGATTTGTCTTTGTTTCTGGCCCAAGGAAGCTCTAGTTCAGATTGGAAAGTTCAGCCACAGTGTTTAAGTCAAACACATTGCAGGGAGAAAACATGAGCTTCAAGACTGCCAAGCACAGGTTAGAATTTTCAAACTGCCTTTGGCAATGCCACACTTTTGCTTACTTCTACGGTTCGTAGTCATGTTAGCCTCAATTTTCCAGGAATAATTGAATTGCCATAATATTTTATCCAAGAAAAACGAAATTAAAAGCCCATTAGTTCCCCTTATGCATCCATGGCCATATTTTGATTAAGGCTTTAATAATAATAAAATAATAACAATAATTCCTTGCATATCTGAGGCACGATTGGTTATACTACACCTGCACATACATGTCCTTTTTTTTTTTTTTTCAGGGCTGAGGACCAAACTCGGGGCCTTGCGCGGGCTAGGCAAACACTCTGCCACTGAGCTAAATCCCCAACCCCCATACAGGTCCTTTTTTTTTTTTCCTTTGGTACCAGGGATTGAACCCAGGGATAGTTAACCACTGAGCCACACCCCTAGCCCTTTTTATCTTTTATTTTCAGTCCCAATCTCACTAAGTGTTTGAGGCTGGCTTTAAATTTGCGATCCTCCTGCCTCAGCCTCCAGAGCTACTGGGATTACATGCATGTGCCCCAGTGCCTGGCTCACTCACGTATAGTTCTTGTTTGACACTATAGACCCTATGATATAAACAGAATAAGAGTTTTAGTACCATTTTACTGATGGTGAAATTGAGAAAAAAGTAAGTGAAGCCTGGGGCTGGAGCAGCAGCTCAGTAGTTACAGCACTTGTCCAGCACGCGCAAGGACCAGAGTTCAAATCCCAGCACCAGCATCACATACACAACAAAGTCTTGGAGCGACACTAAATAAAATTGTTTCTCTCTCTCTCTCTCTCTCTCTCTCTCTCTCTCTGTGTCTCACTATCCCTCTCTCTAAAAAAAAATAAAGTAAGGGATACGTAAGTTAGTGGCTAATCTGGGATTAGAATCTATCCCAAGACTTAACAGCTTTCTACAGAATATCACATTGCCAACCTTCTTTCAAAAAAGCAGAGATGTTGTTTATGATAGGGCTGAGATTCAATCTGTAGGCCGGAGGAATGATTGAAATCATGAAATACTTAGGCGCTGACTGGGAAACAGCTGTTGCCTTGTGTATTAGCTTTGTATTGCTGTGAACAAAATACCTGACAAGAACAATTTAGAGAAGGGAAAGTTCGTGTTGGCTCACAGTTCCAGAGGTTCAGTCCATGATTGGTCAAGTCCATTGCTGTGGGTCCAAGGTGAGGCAGAACATTGAAGTGGAAGGACCCGGTGGAGGAAAGCTGCTCCATTCATGGTTGTCAGAAGCAGAGGGAGAAGAAAAGGAAAGGGACATCAGGGAAGACACATCCTTCCAGGGCATGCCCCCAGTGACCCACCTCTTCCAGCTCTTGCAATCTAATCATTTCACCTGTGAATATTCCTGCTTTAACAAGGAACTTTTGGGGGACATTTATATCCAGACCATTACACCTTGGGGGCACCAGCATGGGGAGTCCCGCTTGACTGTGCAGGTGCTCTGGTACCTGCCTGCAATGCATGCTCCCATCTGTATGGGTCCAAAGGACCAGAGTTCAGATAGCACCAGCTAGAGAGGAAACACCATCCCTGACAGCAGGGCTGGCACCTTAGCTTGCAAATGTGTGCCTCTCATCTGAGCCCTCCCTGCCAGCCACTGTTGTTCACTGCTGGCCAGCAAGGATCTCAGTGCCTTCCTTTAGACACAGATGAGAATTTCAGCCTCTCAAATATGTCATACTGCTTCTTAAATACCTTTAGTATCATCCAGATGTATAAGCATGACGAGCCAACAGCAGAATCCTAAAGTAGATTCCTATTACTTATCTCATCCTCCCTCACAGAGGTTCTCCCACCCCAGAATAGATGTCTGGTTCCTTGGGTCACTCTGTGTCCCACACACAGTATGCTACAGATCTTCTCTGCAGCATGATGTCAGGTTTTTCCTCCTTTCCTTGTAGTTTATCCATCCATCCAATCTGTCAGCCTGATTTGTGAAAGCATTAGTGGTTGGCGGAGTTTACTGACAATGCTTAAAGACACCAGGTCTTAGAACCATGTTTACCATTGGAACTTCAGGCCTTACGGGGAGTGGAATAGGAGAACCTTTTCAAGAGCTGATTTTTCTGTCCTCAAGCCTTGTCATTTAATAAACACCTGCAAAACAGGGTGGCTCTTGATTGTTCTATGTTTCTGATAAATACTGATACATTTCTAGAATACATTATTTTAAAAAGTTTGGTCACCATCTATCCTATAGGAAGATAGGGAGTCACATTTAACACAAGAGGTATATTTGGGAGGAGAATATTTCCTCCAAAGATATAAACTCAATGGACACAAGATGCCATGTTATATGGTTAAGAGCACAGGCCTTCAATTCTCTTTTACAAATAGCAAGAAAAGAGAGAGAAACCAATAGATGAAAAGAAACTTAACAGCTGACATCAGCCAAATGTCATTATATGATATGGAAATTGTTTGGATTATGATGCAAATAACCTCATAAAAAAAACTATGAGACAATAAGGAAAATATGTTATGAGCTAGACATCTGGCGATATCAAGACATTATAATATTTTTCCTGTGCTAGGGATTGAACCCAGGGCCACACATGCGTAAGGCAAGTGTTCTACCACTGAGCCACATTCCCAGACCTTATTATCAAGTTTTATAAATATCATAGTTATGTTTTTTTAAAAAAGAGCCCATTTCTTTTGAAGTTATTTATTGAAATGTTTACAATGAAAAGATATGAAATTGTGTATGTGTGTATGAGTGCATGCATATGTATTGGGTGGGGGCTGAGTGGAAAATAGATGAAAGGAGATTGGCAAGGAGTTGGTCATCATTGAGGCTGGGAATGAATACATGTAGATTCGCTATACTAACTTATCAAGTGAATAAGTACTTTCATCTGAATATGTTCAATAACAACAAAGGCTTAAAAAGTAGAACATAAAGTTGAATTCAGACTTCCTTGAATGTGAATCCTGGCTCCACTTTCCGATCATGAGTTGTACTTAGGGAACTCACTTATTTGAACTTAAATGACTTCATCTATAAAATGGCAATAATGTGAAGATTTAATGAAATGACATATGTAAAGTCCTTAGCATGGAGACTGGCACATAATGACTAGTCAGTAAATGATTAGTTCTTATTATAATATAATTATTTTGTCCAGTTTCTGAACATATAAAGTAATTGTAGATACTAGATACTTTATGCCCTAAGAAGTTTGTTTTTTTTCCTGCTACTGGGGATTGAACCCAGGGGCACTTTACCACTGAGGTAAATCCTCAGCTCTATTTATTTTTTTAAA
>PVKS010051867.1:0-10973 GCA_004027875.1 Aplodontia rufa
AAAAACTTTGGTACATATATACAATGGAATACTCCTAGGCCATTAGAGAAGATGATATTATGGCTTTTGAAACCAAATGGATGGAGATGGAAAAAAATATGCTAAGTGAAATATCCCAATCTCAGAGATTCAAGGGCCAAACGTTTTCTCTCATTTGTAGAAGCTAGAATTCAACTGGAAAGAGTATGATAGATGGCTGAGCTAATAATAACCTCAACATGTATGAATTTTTACCCGAACAGGGGGAACCTTGCCTAGCATGCCTGGAGACGTAGGAAGGGGGGCCAGGAGGGGGGTATTAGGAAGGATATCAAGGACACTGGAGGAGGGAGTACAGGGGAATCAACTCAGAAGGAAACCTCCAACCTCCTCGAGAAGCCCATTTAACACAGGGGTTTAATTGGGGGAAACATGGAACCATGGGGAACCCAAGGGGGAATCCATGGAATGGCATCAGGCTTGGCTTACTATGTGAATATACATTTGTTCTTGATTGTTTGATGATGATTCCCCCTCAATTGTAAGTCCATATTCAACTAATAAAAGAATTTTAAAAAGAATTCCTCCACGAACTACCCATTTAATGCATGAGTTCTTCTGGGGGAAACTGCAACAAGTGAAACCCAAGGTGGTTTATCTATGCTTTGGCATTACCCCTGGATAACAAAGTTTATATACATTGATGAAAACATTGGTTTGATAATGTTTCCCCCCAACTGTATCTCTATATACTTTTAATAAAAAAATTTGAAAAAAAAATTTAAAAAAGAAACAATTCATAGCTCCCATTTGTAGTAGCCCCTTCCATTCACAGAAATCCTAATGTGGAGAATAAATAACATGATTGCTTCCCATAATGCTCTTCTCTAAGTGTGTTCCAAAATGCCAAAAGAAAAAAATGAACTGTTTTTCAGATGCTGGTGGTTTTAGTACCACTTTCCATGTGGCAAATGTCACCTTGGGTGGAAAAGATGACTTCACCATGTTGGCACTGTTGACCATTTTCAAAACTACGTCATGCTGTGCTGATGCCTTTTTTTAACCTGTCTGTGCGTCTCAAATTCAATTTTAGTGTGAATTTTACTAGTGCAGTCTTCTTCCTATCTTTCTTCCTTTGAGAATTTTTTCCTTCTTGGCTTTCTGTTTCCTTGTGTCTGTTGTCTATTTGTCTGTGTTTACTGTAATATATACCTTCTATTTGTGGTTTCTTTCTACCCACATTCAATTTGTCTGTCACGTTTTAAATGACTATACTTAAGTAAATGATAGCATTTCACAAACACCTGCTGGTAGAATAAGCAATACCTGATCCCCAACCTTTTATTCCACTTCAAATATACCATATTGAACTCTACTCTGATAGGTTTAAATTCCCAGTGCCTTTAAAAATGTCTGAAAAGCAGTAGTCCACTGACAAACACTTATCAGCCTGCTCTTTGGAGGGAGGACAGGTGAAGGCCTGATTTATAAAGTTTGCTGATTTCTATGGCATAAATATCCCCCATTGTGGACAATTCAGGCTGCTGACAGGACCTCAATCAGCTCACAAAAGTCCATAAAAATTTAACAATGGGCTCTGATGAGCCAATGAGCCAATTCCAGCAGGCTTCTACAAAGCCTTTTACAGAGATACTGAATAAATTATATGCTAAATTATTACTTTAATTATTTAAATTTTATTTTGCCTTAAAAGGAAAATAACCATATCTGAAAGAGAAACATATAAGACTCTTTTTAGTAACTAAGCAATGTATTAAGGCGTTTTTCTGACACGTAATAGTGCAAGAAGGTGAACTAACTGAGCTCTATTCCTCTTTTCCACTCCTCCAAAGATTAATCCCAAATCCCAAACACATTATTATGTAAGACTAGAACCCCAAACTCCATGACTACCACACTGAAGCAAATCTGTGAGCCAGAAAATTTTCAGAAACTGGAACTAAGCCTCAGGGAAAGAAAGAAAAAAAAAGGCAGACACTCTCAGGGGTGTAGATCAATTTACCAGCTATTGAAAATCCTTTGGCACTCAGCAGAAGTTATAAGATTGCCTATTCTATTTTCTGAGAGATTGAAGAAGGCCTAAAGGGTATATTTGGGATCAGTGAATTTTCACAGATCTAGGTATTATTTCCATTCAAAGCCAATTTACAGCTTTGTTTAGTTCTAGTGCCTTAATATCAAAGAGACACTAAAACAGGTCAGAGGTGGGGAAAACCCTTTGAGGAAATAAATAGTTTAAGCACCACTCACAGCAGTTCAAATGTTTTCATCAAATAAAAAAGATTCTACACAGAATTCACTAGCTAGAGACACCCAGCGAAGGGTGACTTAAATGCTTTCTAGACAATATTCTGTGGCCAACACAAATTACCTCCCAACTTGAAATAACTGAACTGAGGAGAAACACTGAAGGCTAAAGATGTACTGACCCCAAACTTATTAGGATAATCGCTGCTATCTTTGAACATTTTATTCACATACTGTATATTGTTGTAGGCTTTGAAAATGTGTATGTAAAAATAGGACAAAGATATACTATGGAATACTATTAAGTCTTAAAAAAAAAAGGAAATCTTTTCATTTGCAACACCATAGATGAACCCAGAGGAGACATTGTGTTAAGTGAAATAAGCTAGGCACAAGAAGAAAAATTCCACGTGATCTCCCTTACATGTGGAATCTAAAAAAAGCTAAACTCGCAGCAGTAGACGGTAGAATGGCAGTTACAAGAGACATTGAAGGTTAGAGATTAATCAAAGGATGCAAGATTTCAGTTAAATTAGAGGAATAAAGACAAAATATTTATGGTATAATGTAGTAACTGTGATTATTGTTATATTTTGTACACTTTAAAATCACTTAGAGTAGATTTTAGTGTTTTCACCCAAAAATAAACATGTAAGTTAACTTATATATTAATTAGACCAATTTGGACATTCCACAATTTATATTTCAAATCATGTTGTACACAGTACCTATGCAATTCTGTCAATTTAAAAATAATTAAATTTTAAAAATAAAACTGTTTTGATAAATTTTATAGTTACTAAATTAAAAATAAAATGGAACTCATAAAGTTATAAACTAACACAACATCTTTGGAAATAGCTCATATATATTGTTAGCTTCCATTGTCCTAAAAATTCTACATGAATTAATTTATTTAAGCTATTTGGAGCTCTAAGAGGTAAATACAGATTAGGAAACTGAAACTTAGGTCAGTTACTTGCCCAAATCATACCTCTAAAAAGTGTCCACATCTGAGCTGGAATCCAAGCATGACCCAGGGAACCCACAGGAGGCCAAAATGTTGCCCTACCAAAACCTTAAAAATTATGCTCTTGACCCATCATTCCAGTCCACAAACCCATCTCAGAACACTATATCAGAAGAAAACACAGTATTAGCCCCAAAATGGAAATAATATAAAATTTAGCACCTGAAGAATGTTAAATGACTTATTCATACATAGGATATTTTTCAGTTAAAGAAATTCATCATATACTACCAAGGAAAAGGCAGATTATAAAGCGGAATGCACAGTATTTCACTACACAAAATAAATATATAGGTGAATGGAGGAAGAAAGCTAAAAGGAAATACATCAATATGTTATTTCTTAATATCTCTGTGAATTAGAATAGTATAAATTTCTACTTTTCCTTCCACAACTTTCCACTTTTTGTGCTTTTTTCGAATAAGGAAGTTCAACAAGCCCTTGCCTTATACCTATACATCTATAAATAACACTGTCTATGGTCATGTGTCACCACCGCTTCTCATGAAGGAAATGTTGGAACAACAAAGGTCAAAGAAAAGAAACTAGAATGATTAGAGCCATGAGTAATAAACTAACATTATCATACAAGGGGATTCTTTTTAAAATGTTGAAACATACAGAGACTATCTCAAGCTGGCACAGTCCTGATTTGGGAGCAAAATGGATAGAATTCTCAAGAATACAGGTAGAGGCTGGGCCAACTCCCTAGGCCATCTCCCTCTTATCCAAGACCTGTGGTGCCTTCCCCTCCACTCCTTCATCCCCCGTTTACGCTTTAATTCACCATAACCTAGACTTCTGCCTCTAATTTCTTCACCCAACTCCACAAAAACTGCTCTCCCCTTCTCCATCAATATTCTCTCTGTTGTCAAATTCAATAGTCATATTTGACCCTTGTCTCATATGAATGATCTCTGACCTACCACTGACTCTACACATCTCTTCATTGAATCTTGTGACACACTAGGTGACAGATAAGCTGTCAGATGTGTCTATGACAGGCATTACCCCATTGTGCTAATCAACTTTGCATCAGTGTAACCCAAATATCTGGCAAGAAATTCGAGATGGAAAGACTTATTTTGGCCCGTGGTTTCAGAGGTTTCAGTCCGTTGTCAGCTGGATCCATTTCTTTGGGTCTGGGGTGAGGCAGATCATCATGGTGAAATGGCAGGACAGAGGAAAGCTGCCCAGCTCGTGTTAACTGAGAAGAACAGAGCATAAGGAAGGGGCTGGAGAGAAAATAAACCTTTCCATGGCACACTCCCCAGTAACCCACTTCCTCCAACTAGATCCCATCTACCAGTAATCCATTCAGTCATCAGTGAATGAATCCACTGATGACACCAGAGCCGATCACTTCCCAAAACCCCACCTCTGAACCTTGCCACACGGGGGACCATGCTTTCAACATGAGGCTTTTGGGGACATTCCAAACCATAACACCTATGCGCACATACAGAACAACCAGTCCCTTACTAACACAGTGCCAGCTGAGTTCAGGTGTGGAAAAACAGTATGCTCAGAGGAAGTGGGCCCACCCTGCCAATGTTGGTCTAAATCAATCCAGGAAGTCTCATTCCCTTGTTGTAATCAGTTTATGATTTGGTACACAGAATCACATTCTGGCCAGTGTGACAAAGGGTAAATTTCTCTTGCTATTCAATTCCTGCCTTGAACTCAGTATTGAATGTTTGACTCTGGATGTTGACTTGGATGTTGACTCATCATGGTGATGACAGGACAACCAGGAGAATCACCAAAAGCCAATGCAGAGCCCTGACATGGAGGGAATGCCAAATTAACCAGCCCTGGAATCACTACCCCCAGATTTCCTGCATGTGAGATCATGTGCCCTATTGTTTTCCCTATTGTTTAAGCCACTCCTGAGGGTTTAGTTCCTCGCCGCCATGTATCTCAGATGATGCTGATCTGTTCTCTTCCTAGCATTCCTTTCAAATACACCTGTTCTTCAGGCACTGTCCTAAACTCTTTCCACCTTTCCTTAGTGCTGTGGAGTTCACCTTTGACTTCCTTCTAGCCTTATTCTAATCACTTTCTGTGTTTGTGCTTTCTCCCTTCCACTTGGATGATTTCCACTATACCTATTTATTTATAGACATATATAAGTATCTGTTGAAGACTTCCTATACTGTTCTATGTTCTAGAGATATGTATAGTAATGAATAAGATCACTGAGGTCCCTAGACAAAAGAATGGGAGGAAATCATATATATATACACACACTCACATATGTATACTTATATATATATGCACATGCCTATATCCATATTATATATGCATACATATATACATACCTATGTACATATATATGATAAGTTATCTCATATATATGGGTGTATATATGATTTTTGCATACATATACATATAAATGACAGCAACATGGAAAATAAGGGGAGGAATTGAGATTGAGGATCTTTTCACATCTCTAGTTTTTCAGGTGTTATCTTTTGTGAAGTTGTTCAATTCGTTTGCCTTTTTTTCAAATTAGCAAATAACAGCTCTTTTATTCTAAACACTACTCCCCTTTTTCTCCTCTGCATTTGTAGTTATTAGATAAATAGGCTTAAAGATTTTGCAAAACTTTTTTGATAAAGTTATGTGGATCCAGAGTGTTCTTTGTAAAATGACTTTTTATTTTATTTTGAGTCCATTTTAGGGAGTTGTAGTCTTCTAGGAACTCATCCGTATGATCAAGGGTAGTATTATAAGTTTTCTGAAGTATCTAAATTTGAGGCTAAATTTTCCCTCTGTGTACAGCTTTGGCTGCACCCCTACAAGTTTGTATATGCAGTATTTTTCTTTAGATGTGGTTCTAAATGCCTTTAATTTTTATTATAATTTCTACATTGACCCATAGGTTATTTAGAACCTTCTATCTTAATTTTCACATATATTGATTTTATTTGTAGTTATTGTCTTGTTAAGGATTTCTAACTTAATTGCATTTTGACAAAATATGTTCTATATTATTTTAATATTTTAAATTTGTTAATTGCCCATTATGTCCCAATTTGTATAAATGGTCTATTTGTTTCTAAAAGGAAATGCATCCTCCAGTTCTTGAATGTTCTATTTGTGATCATTAGGTCAAATCTACTAATATGGTGTTCAAATTTTCTCCCACTTTTATTGATTTTGCTATTAGTTACTAAGAGAGGCATGCTTGTCAAATCTCCCACTATGGTTTTAGGTTTATCTCTCTCCATAGTTCTGTCATTTTGCTTCATATTTTATGAAGCTGTATTACTAGTTACATACAAATTTAAAATTCTATCATCATTCCCAGGAATTAAACATGTTATCTTTATCTCTAGAAATGCATTTTGCTCTAAAGTTTATTTTTTTTAATTATTATAGCTACACCTACTTTCTTTTATTGATAGTTTGCCTGATTTCTCTTTCTCTCTCCTTTTAATTTCAACCTTTCTTTATTATTTCCACTAGTATTCAAATTATTTTATAATGCTACCACTATGGCAATAATCTAGTTGTAGTTTTCATTTCTAATAATAAGATTTTTCACTTCTCATGTGAAACAAGAAACAGAACTGGCATTTCTGAAGTTACAGTTTGAGGTTTTGATTATGATTGGTTTGCTATGGTAAGTCCTATTATTTCTCTAGAGACCAGTTCTTGTTTTTACTGAGCTTATGGGCTCTGCTGGAGAAACATCTGCATGGGTGGATGCCAGTGCAGGAAGAAGAAAGATGCATCCAGGAGAGATAGATGATGCCAATAAGCAATGGTAAGTGCAGCCAAATTTTTCTCAAGAGAAGCCTGAATCTGGGTTTGGGTGGGAAATCCTCTGAATTTGAAAAGTTTGCAGTTAATTCATTTCTTTTCAATTCTATGCAAGCTGAATAAATCATGTCTATCACCTACATTTGCAGATTCTCCTCTCCACTTGCAAATTCTGGAAGGGGTCCTACATCACACTTGGAGGAGAACAATTTGGAGAAGGTTGTTTCCCATCCCTGCTTATCCTGCCAAATGCAATAACCTACCCCTTTTTATAAAGGGAAAGTCCTCCTGAGAAATGTAAGCTTAATTCACATCCTAGCTCTTGGGAAATGGATTTTTGAGATCCTTGTCCTGGTCCACCCCCACAAGCAGCATGATGAACTGGTTCTCTGGAGGCAGAAAGGGAAAATAGTAGAAAGTAAAAGAGAGGCTCACAGATGGAGAGTTACCAAAAAGTTGCTGCCAAAACAAAATTCAAAACTTGCCCCTGTTGACAGCATTATGCCAACATCCAAATTTGTACTAATTTCTCTAACTTCAACTCAGGTTGATCCAGTCAGGAAACCAACTCAGCTCCATCTCTCTTTATTCACTTTATGTCCTTCTCCTATGGAGGAAAAATGTGAAAAAGAAGGAAATAAAATAAAATAAGACAAAAAATACATTTATAGTATATATGCAAGCAGATGAAAATACAAAGTCCTTAATTCTGCTTTTTTGGTATTATTTTTTAAAAAGTATTTGTGAACTATCTCCAGGGAAACTTTAGACTACATATTGTTAAGAGGACAAGGTTGTTCAATGATTGGCTGAACAACAAAATGTTCTTTAGGAAAAAATAAAAAATAAAAAGGATTGGTTTCTGACTACTTACAAATCACTTTTAGATGCTTTTATATATGTTATTTTATGTAGTGCTCAAAGCAGAACTATGAAGTACTTCCATTTTATAGTGAGAAAACTGAAGCACAAAGAAGATAAATGGCTTGCCAATTTCACAGATTTAATAAGTGTTAGTGCTCAGATTCAAAACTGGGTCTCCCATGTCAAAATCCTGTATTTTCGACTTTATCACAACTTCTCTGGCTAACAATTGAAGAATCTCAGCTGCAGCAGCCTGATTCTTAGTAAAGATTCAGACATAGTGTAGGCGCTGGGAGTTGTCAGTATCAAGAATGCAAAACCATAACACATAATCTAGGGCAATCATAGTTATGTAAGGGTAAGAAATGGGAGGGGCAGGTGGGGGAGAGGAAAGGGAGGGAGAACAGAGAGGGATCCGGGGTAAATCAGATTTAAGAATGTATGCATATCAATAAAAGCGGAAACAGTACAGTAGATGGCTAACCTAAGAATTACCTCAACATGTATGAATTTTTACACAATCAGGGGGATTGCCTAGGATGCTGGGGGACATAGGGAGGTGGTCAGGGATCTGGGAAGGGAATAGGAAGGACATCAAGGAGACCAGAGGGAGGGACTATGGGGGAATCTAATCAGAGGGGAACCTCCGACTTCCATGAGAAGTCCAAATAACTTGGAGTTTAAGTAGAGGGAAACATGGAACCGTGGGGAACCCAAGGGGGGAAACCATGGAATAGCATGAGCCTTGGCTTGCTCTGTCATTATACATTTGTTCTTGATTGTTTGATGATGAATCCCTCCCAATTGTAAGACCATGTTCAATGATTTAAAAAAAAAGAATATATGCATATCATGTTGTTACTTTGGATACATTTTTGATTGTACAATAACTAAATTTCTTAATAAAAAAAATAAATAAAAGAATGCAAAACTTGATGCAGAAATGAGCCACAGGGCTCGAAGCTTGTAGAAAGGCAGGACCTCTGGTGGGCTGCATGGACACACTGAAGCTTGATTTCAAAATAACATCTCATCATCCCAACAACCAACTCTCCACTTCCCTCCACCAGTCACCCACATTACTTCCCTGAAAACAAATGTCATTTCACCCTGAATTCAAAGAAACTACTTTTCTATTCTCTTTTTCTCATCCTCTTTCACAACCCAATCAGCTATTTAGGTATTTTAACTTAGCAAATTTCATACTTTATATGAGATTATTTAAATATCCACCTTAGTATTTTTAGGATATTAACTCAGAAGTCAAAATGCATTGTCTTATTTGAAAACTATATTACTTATATAGATAAGAGCATTTGGGAGTAGAGGCTGAATTTGGTTTTCCATCATAGTTTCATTTAACAGGTTGTATTTATACATGTTTACAATTCCTGACCACATAAAACATTCAAATGTCACATGCTATTCTGGCACATTCTCTGGTCGTATAATTGTATTGAATAGTTATAAAAGAAAACTGATGTTTTCATGTAGATGAAAAATAAATAAATGAACAATAAAGAGTGGGTTATTAGATGAATTCTCATTTTCTTACATATGCACAATATCAAATTTTTCAGGGAGTTGTGATTAAAGAAATTTTACTGGTAAAGCAAATCCAAAATTCATATGCTTTATCTATGGTCAATACTCAGATTATCCCTTCAGAAGTCAGAATTATTCTTTAGCATTTTCATTAACAATGCCTTATTTTAAAATAAAAATTATACAAATACATATTGAACATCTCTAGTCTAAAAATCCAAAATCTGAAGTGTTTCAACACCAACATGATGCCACAATTGGAAATTCACACCTAATCTTAAATGATGGGTTATACAAATCCACAGAAGAAGAAATCAGGAAATCTCTCCCATTCACCATCTCCTCCAAAAAAATGAAATACTTGGGCATTAACCTTACAAAGGATATTAAGAACCTCTATAAAGAAAACTATCAAACACTAAGAAAAGAAACTACAGAAGACCGAGTAGATGAAAAAACATTCCATGCTCATGGTTAGGTAGAATCAATATAATAAAAACGGCCATTCTACCCAAAGCCCTATACAGATTTAGCGCAATCCCCATCAAGATACCTATGTCATTCTCCACAGACATAGAAAAAATAATTCTCAAGTTCTTATGGAACAACAGGAGACCCAGACTAGCCAAAACATTACTCTATAGAAAGGAAGAAGTAGGGGGTATCTCAATTCCTGACCTGAAATTATACTACAGAGCCATAATAGCAAAAACAGCATGGTATTGGTATCAAAACAGAACCGAAGATCAGTGGAACAGAATAGAAGATCCTGAGACAAACCCCCATATCTTTACCTATTTGATATTTGATAAAGGGGGCAAAAGCATAGTGTGGAAGAAAGATAGCCTGTTCAACAAATGGTGTTGGACAAACTGGACAGCCATGTGTAGACAACTGAAGCTGGATCCTTATCTTTCACCCTGCACAAAAATTAAATCAAAATGGGTCAAAGACCTGGATATTAAGCCAACAACTTTAAACTTACTAGAAAAAGAAGTAGGGTAACACTATAAGACATAAGAGTCGGCAGCGCCTGCCTCAACAAAACTCCCATGGCTCAAGCAGTAAAGTCAAGAATGAATGAATGGGATGCAATTAAACTAAAAAGTTTTGCACAGCTAAAGATCTAATCAAGAACATCAAGAGAGATCCTACAGAATGGGAGAAAACCTTTGCCTGCTACACCTTGGGCAGAGGTCTAATATCCAGAATATACAGAGCACTAAAGAAACTAAACTCCAAAATCACAAATAATCCAATCAATAAATGGGCTAAAGAACTCAAAAGGAACTTCTGTCCAGTGGAAGTCCAGAAAGCCCATAAATATATGAGAAAATGCTCTACATCATTAGCTATAAGGGAAATGCAAATCAAAACTTCAATGAGATACCACCTCACTCCTGTTAGAGTGGCAAAACTGAAAAATTCTAACAGTAACAGACGCTGGAGGGGCTGTGGGAAAAGAGGAACACTGTTACACTGCTGGTGGGACTGCAAACTGGTTCAGCCACTATGGAAA
>PVKS010051868.1:0-10973 GCA_004027875.1 Aplodontia rufa
AGGGAGCAGGGCCATGGGGAGCAGGGTCTTGGGGAGCAGGGCCTCAGGAAGCAGGGCCTGGGGGAGCAGGGCCTCGGGGAGCCACTCCACTCCTCGGGGACAGAATTCCTGGCAGAGCAGGAAGGGGAGAGACAAGACAGAGGCCCAAACCAAAAGAGTGGAAGCACGAAGGAGACAGAGGTGGGAGGCAGAGGTGGAGGGACAGGTGTCTGGGGACAAGATGGGTGCAGGGGACACAGGTCCACTGTATATGTGGGGTGAGTGAGTCTCAGAGGATCCCAGAAATTCACAGGACCTTCAAGCATCCCTGGGGCAGCCGGCTTCTGCCAAGCCCTTGTCCTGCTTGGTGCTCAGGTGGCAGATTCTGCTGGTCTCCCCTTCTAGAGCAGAGTGGAAGTGACCTGCCCAAGACAACAGAGTACTTGAGTGGCAGCGCTGGGTAGCATCGGCGCGGGGCCTAGAGTGACTTCGTCCATGCTTGTTGGTGGACTGTGGGCTAGGGGAGGCAGTGGGGCTGGGGACCACGAGTTCCCAGAGGGTTCTGGCAGAGCCAGGACAAGCTGACCTCACTGGGCAGCCAGCAGAGGTGGAGGCAGGAATTGACCGAGAGGAGGTGGCAGCTGAAGCCCCTGAGGAGCAGGGACCCTCTGCACGAGGTTATTGCTAGGAATGGACGGCCAGTCCACTGGCCTTGATTCCTCAAGGTTGGGCCATCTGACAATGGCCCATGCCTCTCTTTGAGCCAGATTCCTGCACATGACCCTGTTCCTGGTCTCCAAGGTGAAGGGTCCCCTCCCAGTCCCAGACCCGAAGCAGCCCCACAGTTCCGCCAGCCAGGGCCACAGGGGAAGGACAGGAACCTGAGTGTGGGAGGCACACTACTCCTCCCCTAAAACCCCACACCAACTCCTAAAACCAGTTGTCAGCCCGTGCCACCTGCTTCAACGTGGCTTTGGGCCTGCAGAGGCCTCCTTCAGAGGGACCCTTGTCAGGGTCACTCTGGGGACCCTGCCCCAAATCCACCCTGCTATGTTGGCTGAAGGGCAGCCTGCCCGCTCCACCTGGTCCTCTATGTGGCCCAGCCCAGGACAAGCAGGGGAAGGACTTGGTTCCTGCCCACAATCCACCTTGCCTCCTATGTGGCCCAGCCCAGGACAGGACAGGCAGGGGAAGGACTTGGTGCCCGCTCCACCTGGTCCCCTATGTGCCCCAGCCCAGGCCAGCCCAGAAAGAACTCAATAAAATGTGTTGATGGAGTCCCTGAGCCCTGGATTCAGGTGCGGCCTGCCTGGGAGCCCCAAGAAGAGGGGAAACAGATCAGGGCCTGCGCTCCAGCTCTGCTCCAGGTCCAGGGACCAACGATGGTGCTGGTGGCGGTGCAGGCATGCATGGCAGCCCTTCTGAAGCCCTGTGACCTCATGGGATTGTCCCCCATTTGACAGATGCAGTCTGGGTAGCTGGCCCACAGTCACCAGGCAGCGAAGTGCCCAGGCAGGGACTCGAACTCGGAACCGTCCGGGGCGGAGCCACACTTCCTCTCGGGGCGAGGAGGGAGCCCTGAGGAAGCTGGGGAGCCAGGGCGGAGTGGGCCAGGTGGGAGCGGTGGGGAACCTGAGCAAGGAGACTTCCTAAGATGTGGACACAGAGCAGCCTGACCACAGCTCGGTGCCCGTGGCCGCTAATCCGAAGAGGGAGCCTGGGGTCCCCTGACAAGGCGATGATGCGTGGATTTTTAAATAATTGCATCTCATTAGGCATGCGTAGTCTGGTGGGAGAAAAATGAAGCCCCTCCTCATGCTACCTCCCGTTTCAGAAAAAAGTAAAAAGAAGAAAAAGGGGGGAGGAAGGGCCAATGCTCTGCTAAAAAGGAAATTACATTAATACAGATTGTTTTATTTAAAAAACCTTGACCTCGACTTCAAAAAAAGTCATTAGGCGTTCTCCCTTTGAGAGGCCGCGGAGCGCTTTCGGGAGGGCCGTTCATTTCTCAACGACTCCGCCGGCTGCTCCAGACGTGGGAGGGATGGGCTCATTTAAGGCTCCCTGCAGAAAGGTGTCTAAGAAACTTCGGCAGACCCCTAAGTCGGAGGAAAGGGAGCCCCTCCTTTCCCCCGTTTCTCCCCCCACGTTTGGAACTCTGATCGCTTTGATCGTAAAAATGGTCGTATTTCACCCCCAAAGTATCAGCAATCACCGCACGAAGGAAGTGGGAGCCCGCGGGGAGTTTGCCGCCGTTTAGACCCCGGGTTTAATTGTTTAACGCCTGCCCGGGCCGGGCGGGCTGTGAACGCACCCTCCGGGAGGGCTCCGAGGAGGTTATAAATAATGAGGACTATTATATCCCCAATTAAGCCCGAGAGCTGCGTGCCGGTCCGCCTCCTCCAGCCCCGTTACACGCGCCCCTGCGCGTGCACCCCAGTGCCCCCTGCGCGTGCTCTGCCTGGCTGCGCAGTAATCACAGCAAGGTGTGGCTGGTCCCCGGGAGCGACCCGGGCAGCGCCTTGGGGCTCTGGAAGCCCTGGGCCCTCGGGACTTGCTGTACCCCTGCCCCAGGCCCCTTCCAGGGGAGCAAGGGAGGGGGCCTGCAGTTTGCCAGGACAGAGCCCAGAGTGCCAGTGTGGGAGCTCCCCAGCTGGTCTCTTCTGAGCCACCTGTGACAGGAGGGAGTTCTCCACCAAGGGTCGTCCTGGATGTGGTGACTGACCCAGGAACCCACAGCCCATGGGCTGCGGTTGAGCCCATCTGAGGTCAGTGCACGTTCTGCGGTGGCTGGGGACTGGGGTTTAAGACACATGCCTCAGCACCCAGTATGTGCTCAATAAATCCCTGGGGGACGACTCATTCAGGGTCCTTCCCAGCTCTGTCTCCCTGGGAAGCCTGCCGCCCCAGGTCTAGGACCCAGCTCCACCCACCTGGAGCCCAAGTCAGGACGGTTCCAGCCTGCTAGGTCCTCAGGAGCCAGGCCACCTCGATGCCACCCTGGTCTTGGTGGGCATGGCCTCCAAGCTGGCCGGATGTCTCCTGCCAGTCGGGCAGCAGGATTCTGACCCCCAGCCATTCCACTAGCCCCTTCCTCACAGTGAAACCACGAATGCCTCTGTAAGGCTCTGGGGATACACAGAGGGGGAGGCAGGTAGCCCAAAGTCACACAGCAAGTCCAGGGCGGGGCTGACCCACTGAGGAAGCTCTCCCTGCCACCCAGCTTTCCCACAGCCTCTTTTCACAGCCAGGGTGAGGCTGACTGAATATTTTCTGCACACTGGTCTTGAGTTAGGATTCTTATTTACTTAAATCGTGGTGTTTGAGTCTCACAATGCCCTGTGAGGCAGGTATTCGTTCTCCCATCTTACAGAGCACAAGAAAATTGAAACAGGGAGGTCAATGTCAGGGCCAGTTTGTACAAAAGAATTAAACAAAAACAGGAAAACAAAGATCCATATGGAAGAAGAAAGGGGAGCTGGTGCACCGCCTCGACATCCGAACACAGTTGCTACAACAGCGTCGGAACATGAGCTTTGAATTTCCTGGTAGCCAAGGTGAACAGGGAAAAGCAGTGCATTGCATTATTCCGTTCTCATTTTTAAAAGCTAATTCTTCAGCAGGAGGAGATAACTTGCTAGCCCTAAATTATCATGGAACAGCTTAGCATGGTGGTAACATCCTGACAAAACTTGTGGGGACCCAGGGGATGGAGCCGTGACGCAGCAGTTAGAGTGCTTGCCTGGCATGCCTGAGGATGCGGGTTCCAACCGCAGCACCACGTACACAACCAAGTGTTGGCCATGAAAGCCACATAAAAAACAATAAAATTGACTCTTTTTCTCTCCCACTGTCCTTTTAAGAGAGATGGACAGTGAGAGAGACAGAGAACGAGAGAAACAACTTTATTTAGTTTTTCACATGGCCTTAGTTGCTCCAACACTTAGTTGTGTACGTGGTGCTGGGGTTTGAACCCGGGTCCTCGTGCTTGCCAGGCAAGTGCCAAAACCGCTGAGCCACCGCCCCAGCCAAAAAAAAAAGTTAAAACAAAAACAAAACCAAAAACAAAACCCCAACAACTTATAGGGACACAAAAGTGAAGCTCTCTGAGCTCTGTTTCCCTTCTGTGCGTGAGAGTCAAGGAGACTGTGAGGGAACGGGTTCACCAAGTTGCCTGGCTCACAGTGAAGCTCCTCAAATGTGAGGCCTTGACGTTATTATATAAAGCACTGCTATAGTTTGTTTTGTTTTTTGTACCAAGGATTGACCCCAGGGGCACTTAACCACTGGGTCACATCCCCAGCCCTTCGAATTTTTTATTTTGAGATAAGGTTAAGCTAAGTGACTTAGGGCCTTGCTAAATTGCGGAGGCTGGTCTTGAATTTGTGATCCTCCTACCTTAGCCTCCTGAGGCACTGGGATTATAGGCATTAGGCATGCACCTCTACTCCTGGCCCAAAGAAATTATTATTATTATTATTATTTTTGTTTTAAAGAGAGAGGGACAGTGAGAAAGGAAGAGAGAATCCATTTTATTTAGTTTTTCATCTAGTTTTCATTGCTCTGACACTTAAATATTATTTTTTTAAATTCAGTTTTCCATCTGGCTTTTGTTTCTCCAACTCTTAGTAGTGTACGTGGTGCTGGGGTTTGAACCCAGTCCTCGTGCTTGCCAGGCAAGCGCCATAATCACTGAGCCACCGCTCCAGCCCCTGAAGTACTTCTTTGAGTCAGCAGGTGCAGTTGCCCCTCAGTGTCACTGGGGATGGTTCCAAGACCCCTGCACTCACCCAAATCCCGAGATGCGCAAGCCCCCTACGTACAGGGCAGGGTGTTTGCCCGTGACCTGGCCATGTCCTACTGTGTTCTTCCAGTGATCTCTAGGTTCCCGGGAACACCCGACCAGGTGTGGTAGCCGCTGCTGCCCTGGGCTGCTTAGGGAGTAATGACCACACAAGGTCTGCTCCTGCTCAGTGCCCACGCAGCCCCGCCCAGCCCTGGGTACCCGACCCAGGGCTCCCTGAAGCCTCCACCGCAAAGCTGCATGTGGCCAACAGTGCTCCCCACACCCCGTTTTCTTCAACTTTTTTTTTTTAAAGAGAGAGAGGGACAGTGAGAGAACCAATTTTATTTATTTTTTTCATGTGGCTTTTGTTGCTCTGACATTTACTTGTGTATGTGGTGCTGGGGTTCAAACCCGCACCCTCACACATGCCAGGCGAGCACCGTAACCACTGAGCCACTGCTCCAGCTGAGAATTGAACCCAGCTGAAAACTGAACCCAGGGCTTCATGCACGCCAGGCAAGAGCTCTACCGCTGAGAGACACCCCCAAGACTTTCAGTTTTTGTTTTAAAGGGAAAATCAATTTTATTTTTATTTTCCATCTGGCCTTTGTTTCTCCAACACTTAGTTGTGTATGTGGAGCTGGGGTTCGAACCTGGGACCTCGTGCTTCCCAGGCAAGCTCCAGCCGCTGAGCCCCGCTCCGGCCCTTGAACTATTTTTGATCCTAGGATGGATCTTGAGGGCTTACTGCGTAGTCTTTCAGCCCTCGCCAAGAGCTGTGCACCCAGGTCAGCAAACACCCGGCAAGGGGTCCCAGGCTGGAAGGGTTAGGGCCGTGGGCTGAGAGAGCCAGAAACCTTGCCCCACCCAGCTCTGCTCTGCTCCCCACAAGACTGGGAGTCTTGGGTCTGGGATGACCAGGGAACCCCGCTGTGATCACAGCCTGTCACAATATTTACAAAACGCTGTGATCTGTCCCCGTCACGCCTGGTCACGTCTGAATCACTTCAGCCTGTGGTATTTACGATGCTGCAGATGTGTGGCAGTGAGTACACCGTCCCCACACCTTTGTGTGCCAGCCTGCCCCGCTGCCTGGGTCTCCCAGGCTCCCACCTGTGATCGGGTGGGCTCGGATGCAGGGCGTCACCCAGTCCTCCTCTCAGCCTCTCCATCTGTGAGCCTGGACCTGAGTGACTGATGGTCAACCAGCTCTCCAAGGCACGATGGCTAAAGAATGAAGTCACTATAACTCAACACGAAACAGAACCGCTCCAGGCCAGTGACTATAAACAGACATTTGACCCAAAAGAACTTCAAGCAGCCATTAGGTGCCAAAGACACCTTGAGCAATAATTCAAGGCATGCAGAATAAAACACAGAGATGCCTTTTGAGACTGAAGGTGAATGAATGATTATAGTAGCTCATCCCAGCAAGGAATCAGGGAGACTGCATGGAATAGAAATGGGTACAACCTTTTTGGAGGCAAGATGGCAAACCTGTTGAAAGTCTCAAAACTTTCTTGCAGAATCTTAGCCCCAGTGTGTGAATTTCTACTTGTTGCTATAACATCTGATCACACACCTGTTTTGATTTTTTTTCCAGTACTGGAGATTGAACCTAGGGTCTCACACATGCCAGGCAAGGACTCTGCCACTGAGCCACCTCTCCACCCCGTCTCTTCCACATTTAGGATGACCTGGGGTCCAGCAGTACAGTCCAGAATAATCTCCCTGTTTCAGAGTCAGCTGAGCAGCACCCTTAACTCATTACCTTTGACACAGCCCCAGGGGCCAGGGATTCTGAGGTCAATGTCTATGGGACGCCATTACTTGTCGATCACATCCGAATATCTTGTTTTCTTTCTTTCTTTTCTTTTTTCTTTTTAGAGAGTGAGGGAGAAAGAATCAATTATTTATTTATTGTTTTCATCTATTTTTTGGTTTTCTGACATTTAGTTCCATATGTGGCGCTAGACTTTGAACCCGGGTCCTTGTGCATGCCAGGCAAGCGCTTTTCCACTGAGCCATTGCTCCAGCCCCCAAATATCTCATCTCTAGATATTTATTCTTTTTTTTTAAGAGAGAGAGGGACAGTGGGAGAAAGAGAAAGAGAATCAATTTTATTTAGTTCTTTATGTGGCTTTCGTTGCTCTGACACTTCGTTGGGTACATGGTGCTGGGGTTTGAACCTGCGTCCTTGCACGTGCCGGGCAAGTGCTGTAATTGCTGAGCCACTGCTCCAGCCTCTGGATTCTTAAGAAAACAACTGTTGATGTATAGCAATAGGGAATAATGTGTTCCTAGGGTTTCATTAAAAAAAATGAAATGTCTTTATTTAAAGACACAGAAAGCAGGTTATAAAATACTTGATATGATTGAGTTTCTCCATCTGTCTAGATAGATATAAGCTAGAAAGTTATAATAAAAATTATTTTAGTTCATTCCTTTTTCTTATCTTATTGCATTTTGTAGTCCTCTAATTTAACATTGAATGAATAGAATCTCTCTAATCCCTTTCATCACATCAAATTTATTTTTATATATTGAATGTCGGCCTTGTATCAGGGATCTTTGGGAGTGGGATATTTGTATTTTTGTTTTCTTAATTTTATTTATGCTTTATAAATTCTTGGTGATAGGGGCTGGAGCGATGGCTCAGCAGTTTCAGCGCTTGCCTGGCAAGCACGAGGACCCCAGCACCACGTACACAACTGAGTATTGGAGCAACTAAGGCCATATGAAAACTCAATAAAGTTGTTTCTCTCTTTCTCTGTCTCTCTCACTGTCCCTCTCTCTTTAAAAAAATTAATAAATAAAAAAATAAAATCTTGGTGATATTATTCCAGGAAAAGTGAACTTTTTTTTTTTTTAATACATAAGCTTTTGAGATGAGGGCAAGTTAGCATTCATACTCAAGATGAGACTCAGGACCCAGCCTCCGATGGAGCCACCGATTAACCAAAGCAGGAACCTTCCTGGCTTCCCTTTTTGTTATCCCCATTCCTGGGTCCCAGACCAGCACCTGGCACAGCAACCACTAGTTGAACTGAGAGGTGCCAAGCAGGGATTCTGCTTGCCCTTCACCTCTGACTCTAGGTCAGCATCTTAGATGTGTTATCTTTTAGCCATACCCACTGGGGGCCTGCTTCCCTGAGTTTAGCCTCCCTGTTTAAGTGACACTTCCTTATGTGTGTTTCCAAGCTCAGGGCTTTCAAGGGCTGAGCTTCATCCCGAGGCTATGGCCTTGCCCCTTGCCAGCCTGTACCACCCCAGCCCTCTCTGAGGATTGGCAAGGGCGGTAATGACTCAGAATCACCCCAATGGGCTCCTTTTCCTGCACCAGGTGATGGAGCAGGCTATGGAGGGTGAGTGAATGACTTATCCAAGGCCACGCACAGCTAGGGAATGGCAGAGAACTGAGTCATACCCATGCCTCCCCAGTCCATAGGGTCATGCTGGCTCTGCCCTCACTCCTTCTGGAAGCAGATGTTCCAAAAATAATCATTGTTGGGCTCGGGTACAGCTCAGTGGTAGAGCACTTGCCTAGAACCTGTGAGTCCCTGAGTTCCATCCATCTCCAGCACTGAAAAAATAATAATAATTGCTAATACCGAGTGAGCACTCAATTTGCATACTGATGCATGAGCGCCTAACAGTTCTTTTATATTTGAGGTATCTGGGAGAGAGAGGCTAAGTAAATGCAAGGTCCTGATGTGACCCGGAGGCTGCAGCCAGAGCGGCACTGTCCCACAGAGCTTCAGACATTATCTGTCAACATGCACAGGACAATGAAAACATACTGAGGCAGGAAGCCACTGGGACCCCCCAGTCCCACCAAAAGACTGTCACATGGCCCTCCTTGGCTCTGAGCCTCTTCTTATTCATCTCAAAACAAAAGAGCTGAGACCAAGCAATTTTGGTGCTTCTTCAAGGTCTGGAAGGAGCTTTTTCCTTTGCTGCCTCATCTGTCACACGAGGGAATGGGACCTAGATGAAATCTCAGGCCCTTTCCATCACCATGATGTGGTCAGCACCCCCTTGCCACCCATGTTCTAGGCCACGGCCTGCAGCAGAATCCCCAGCACCCCAGAGGTTTTTCATTTGGCCTGATGTGCAGGGAGGAGCTGTGGCTCAGAGAGGAGAGGTGTCCCATAGGAGGTGCACAGCAGCAGCCACGCATCTGGGCTGGAATCTGGTCTGAACCCTCAGGAGTATGTACTCTTCCTGGGATGAGACCCTCCACAGAGGCTTCTAGGTGCTCCAATGAGGGCCTCCCCTCCAGACCTTCCTCAGAGCTCCTTGCTGCTCAGTTTCTCAGAAAACTGTCCAGTCACACTGTGGGTAACCCCTGGCACCATGGCTGGGCTGCTGCCACCTCCCTGCCAGCCTTTCTCACTGGGCCCTGCTAGAGCCAAATTCCTAAGAAAGGAGAGCCGGGGTCTTCAGACCCCACCTAACCACCAGAACAGCGAACAACGGTGGCGGCTGGGACTGGAGTGCTTTGGGGGACACAGACTCATTGTGGGGTGACACCTCTCCGGGCAGAATAAATACACGACCACTAGAGAACAGGCTGCTGGCAGGTCTCAGAGGTGCGCACAGGTCCGGCGCTCTGTGTGGAAGCGGGGGTGGGTGGTGGTGGGGAACTTCCCAAGGTCTCTGGGCGGGGTGACATTTGCTGATCCGACTTTATAAACTTTATACCTCTCCGGGGTCCTAGAGAGCTGAGGGGCAGTCCTGAGAGCTCAGTCTCCCACGGCTCACTCCGTGGGACTTTTCTGGGCATTCCCAGAAAAAACAAAAACAAAAGCTGAGACCCACGTCTGCCCCTATCTCCCTGGCACTCATCTGTCAGTCTGGCTGTCTCTGGCTGAAAGGAACGGCCTTCCTACCAGCTCGGCTTTTCTTGGGGCGCGCCTGAGGAGTGCTTGAGGTTCACCCAGTGGGAAACGGGAGAAAGGGCGCAGCCAACACCCCAGAAGCTTGCTTTCTGGAAGAAGGAATCTCGGAGCTGGGCGGAGCGACCAAGGTGGTCCAAGTGGACCTCAGATTCTTTCCGTCTGGCGGGGCGGCGCTGGGGGCAGTGAGGTGGAGCTGGGAGTTTGGACTTCGTCCCTGTCAACGCCCCCCTCCACCTGCGAGGAACTCGGAAGGGGGGCGCCAGTGCCTCCTCTACGACCTCCCGGGACCCCGGGTGCTGGGTTTAAGGAAACGACGGAACGCGGGGCTCGCGGCCCCGAAACGCGGGTGGGGAGGGCGAGGCGGCGCCTCCTGGGCTCTGGGCCCCGCCTCCAGCCGCCTCGGCGACGGACCCCTCCCGGCGGCCGGGGTGGGGCGCGGGGGAGGGGAGGAAGGGGCGAGGTCTGCTCCAGAAGGGGCGTGTGGCCGGCGACTTGGGCGCGAGCGACCCAGGCGGCGCGGGGCAGGCAAGCGAGCTCGTTCCCCGACGTGCGGCGGCGCCCGGGCGAGGCGGCGGCGGAGGCGGCAGATCGGGCGGCCCGGGCGCTGCTCCGACCCGCGCCCGCCACCCGCCGGGACCCGCGCCCCGGGCCGCGCGGCATGGACAGCGCCGCCGCCTTCGCGCTGGACAAGCCGGCGCTGGGCCCGGGGCCGCCACCCGCGCTGGGGCCCGGCGACTGCGCCCAGGCGCGCAAGAACTTCTCGGTGAGCCACCTCCTGGACCTGGAGGAGGTGGCGGCGGCCGGGCGGCTGGCGGCGCGGCCGGCGGCCAGGGCCGAGGCGCGGGAGGGCGCGGCGCGGGAGCCGTCCGGGGGCAGCAGCGGCAGCGAAGCGGCGCCGCAGGACGGTGAGTGCCACCCCGCGCGTGGGGGCTGAGCCGGGCCGGGCGCGCCGCGGGGCCCCGGAGCGCGGCGGTGCAGGGAGGAGGCGCGGCGACCGCGCCTTCCCGGGTGCCACCCCACGGGCTGGGCACTGCGGGAGTGGAGGCTGTGTGCCGGTGACCGGGTGAGCTGCTGTCATCTGGAGCTCTGGACTAGGGGAAGGGACCTTTGGGCCAGAGTCGAGGGGTGTGACTTCGGGGAAGCTGGCTGCCCTAGCGCCAGCTCCCCGAGGAAGCCCTCGTCGCCTGGCACCCCGTAGCCTGAGAGGCGGGTGCGACTCAATGCTGGCTTTGCTGGAGCTGGGAAAAACCGGGGCTTTGGAGGGGCGAAGACGCAGAGTCAGACAGCTGGGTTTCCAACTGTCCCCC
>PVKS010051869.1:0-10983 GCA_004027875.1 Aplodontia rufa
GGGATTCTCAATGCTTGCATGACTGATGATAACTAGACATTGGCTATGACCACAGCCTGACACACGTGACTTCACCAACTGTTCCACCAAGTCCACCAAGCAAGGCCAAGGAACTGATAGGAGACGGAAGGGAAACAGGGTGGGCTGTAGTACAGGACGCTTTGCCCCCTAACATCATCCTCTTGTCCTTTCTGGAGAGATGGAGGCACGTTCTCCAGCAAAGGGTGTGTTGCTGATTGGCGGTGGGTTCCCAGGCTGAGCAGGGGCAGGCAGCGGGGGATTGTCAGAGACCTCTCCCGCCCCACCCTGTGCTCTCTTGCTCCTATTCAGCAGCTGGCTTTTGCTTGTTAGTTTTGTCATTTATATTTAATCGTGGAAAGAAGAGATGATGCTTATGGGTATAGAATGGAAATTTATTCCCATGAATTCTTGTGCAATACTTTGAGTATTTTCAAGATGATGAACAGTAAGTTATTTGTATGTGTTCAAAACTTGTTAGGAAATGATCTTTACTGACAGAATCAAATATGAAGACTCATAGAAACAAGGAAATCCAGACAAAGATCTCTCAGACAAGCAGCAATTGATTTTACTTCTAAAATATGAAATTTAGGAATAAAAGTAACAGATTAGACACTGACTCTAGATAACTTGAGTTGTTCCCTTCATCTGTTCCCAACAATCAGACACATTGGTAGTGGCACTCCAGGGGGACACTGACATCCATGTAGGTTTTCTGGCTAGCACCGGGCAAGGAGGAAAGCTATCCACCCGCATTGGCTGGGAACAATCCGCAGCCATTAGCCAGTGGATTTCAGTGTCTTTCCAGCAAACCCTGTACGTTTCCAGACTATTAAAGTCCTAGCTTTGAATACATTGCAAAACGATGATTTAAGATCTGCTATGAGCTCATATATTGCAGGAGAGAAGCAGCAGGGAGATAATTAGCCCAAGTCCTCCAGCTGAGATCATGGTTGGAGATGCGATGCTTGCCAGAGACCTTGGGAAACATCATGTTCACGCATCACCCCACCCCTCACCACAAGAAATAAAATAAGGCAATGCAGACTAATGTCTTTCCACCTTTCCCAAAAGTTGGGGCAGTGTCAAAGCTTGCACAGACTAGAGTGTTAATTCCATATCTGAATGCACAAAGAAATGGCACAGGCCAGAGCTGGGGTACAGCATTCTGCAACCCGGCTTAAAGGATGGGTTTTCCTGTGACCTTCTCCTACCAGAGGTTACCATGATTATATTCAAAACATCCACTGAGATGCTCAAAAGCATATCCTTTAGGAAAAGGGTACATTTTCCTTTCTCCGAGAACAACACTTGAATTAGAATTAAAAATAGCTTCTCCTCTGAGGCATCATAGAATTCAATTTGTTGTTGAAATTGCCATGAATGTTAAGCAACATGTGAATAGATATTGTAAAATATTTTTATTATAATTATTAGTTTTTTGAAAGACAGGTATAAACTATCAGATTAAGCATTAAATACATATAATTTTAAAATCCCACTGGCATCATTATATCTTTCTGCCTCGATTTTACCTAAACATTTTGTTGCTTTTAAAAAAATTATGATAAACACCCAAGAACACAACCCTCAACAATAAGCTAGAGTCTTAACAATGAAATAAAATTGGGGTTGGGGATTTAGCTCAGTGGCAGAGCGCGTGCCTAGCATGCACAAGGCCCCGAGTTCAGTACTCAGCCCTAAAAACAAAAAATCAAACAAACAAACAAAAAAACCCAATGAAATAAAACTATCCATTCTGTCGTCCCATAATACATGCTTCTCCTTCTTTCAAGTGGGATGAATATCCAAAATAAAAATCTACTCTGTCCTTGCTCTCATTCTTTGAATAGCTTGAGTTGCAATTGGCATCAGACGAAGTGAACACGTTGCGAGCCTGTGGTCTGAGGAGCCCTGACATTCGCACGGGTAGCTCACCTGTCGGCAGGGTTCTCAGGAACGCAGGCTCCTCAGCACAGTCAAGGTGGCCGCCAGGCCCGCCTTGCCCAACAGCTCCTCATGTGCGCTGTAATTTTCTAATCCCTTTTGCTTCTCCTTTTCCTCCTTCCTCCATCTTCAGTTTCCTGTTATAGATTAAGTCCCATTTTCTGGCGTTTAAATGGAAACACAAGATGTGTCGTTTTTCTTCCGACTTCTTTTACTCCGAATGATGCTTTGGGGATCCACCAGGCAGCGCGTATCAGGTCTCAATTCTTATTTCTGAGTAGTACTCCAAGGTATGGATGGCCTTCAGTTCCGTTGTCCATTCACTTGTCGATGGTCGTTTGAGCTGTTCCAAGTCAACTATTACAATAAACGTTGTTATGTCATTTATGTTCAAGTACTGGTGTGGTGCTTCCATTTCTCAGGGTAGTTTTTCAGGGACGGAATGTGAAGGTGATATGACTAGTGGAGTAGTATTTAAAGAAACTCTCAATTTTCCAGACTGTATCATCTTACTTATCCACTAACAGTGTCTGAGACTTCTAGTCAATAAACATCCACGCCAGGCCTTGCTACAGCTACTTAGATATTAGATGTCCTCAGAAGCTCCTGTGTGAAATGAAGTGATAAGACTGGGTTATGAGAGCCTTAATCCAACCGTGAATTCATCCCCCAAAACTGATTCACTGGGTGGTAACTGTAGGCAGGTAGGGTGTAGCTAGAGGAGGAGGTGTGCCTTCGGGGTTTATATTTGTTCCTCAGTCCTCCTTGAGCGAACTCTCTCTAAATCTGGTAGCCAAGTCCAGAGCCACTTTTCTCTGATGCATCTGTCCGCCACGGTGCTTAGCCTCATCTTGAGTCCCAAGGAACCGAGCCAGCTCTCTGTGGTCTGAGACTCTGTAACAGTGAGCCCGCAAATAAACTTTCCCACCTCCAATTGTTCTTGTCAGGTTTTTTTTCCCCCATAGCCAAAGCAGGGAAAAAAAGCAGTTACTTATTATTTTAATTTAAAAGATTTTAACACATTTTATTTATATCCCATTGTGGTTTTAATTGGCCTTTCCCTAATGATTCAATGTTGTTGAACCTTTCCATGTAATTATTTGCAATATAAATGTCTTCTGTGGTGAAATTTTGGTACAAATCTTTGCCCATTTCTACACATTGAGCTGTTAAATTTCTTAGCATTGAGTTTTGACAGAACCTGTGTTCCGCTTAGAAACCTTCTGTCCATTGTACTACTTGCAAATATTTTCTCCCATGCTTTGGATTGTCATTTTATTTTTCTGAATAGTGTTCAAGAGCAAAAGTTCTTAATCTTCATAAATTTCAATCAATCAATTTATTACTCAAGGCCAATGCTTTTAGATATGTTTTAGAAAATCTTTTCATAACCAAAATTTTCATCTGTGTTACTTTCCTAAAAGTTTTATAGATTCAGGTTCACAATTAGGGCTATGATCATTTCTTAAAAAGAGAGGGACAGCATGAGAGAGAGAGAGAGAGAGAGAGAGAAGGAATTAATTTTATTTAGTTTTTCATGTGACTTTCATTGCTCCAATACTTTGTTGCTTACTTGGTGCTCAGGTTCAATCCCATGACCTTGCTCATGCCAGGCTAGTGCCAGAACCACTGAGACACTATACCAGACCAGCTATGATCATTTTAATTTGCTTTTTTATGTTGTCTAAAGTCAGATCAAAGTTCATTTTTATATCGATATACAATTTTTCAATCCCCTTTAAAATTTTTTTCCAATGATCTACATTTGCACTT
Source organism: Aplodontia rufa (assembly GCA_004027875.1). Lineage (NCBI taxonomy): Eukaryota > Metazoa > Chordata > Mammalia > Rodentia > Aplodontiidae > Aplodontia > Aplodontia rufa. The sequence continues at coordinate 3,742 of PVKS010051869.1, forward strand.
TTATCAGAAATCAATTTACCATATAAGTTTTCATTCATTTTGGGGACTATTCCTGTTTTTCTGTGTGCTTAAAGTAGAAACTGAAATAATTGCTTTGATATTTCTTTTCTTTTTCTACTATAAGAATATAAAACTTCCCCACAGTATTTCTTAGTGGCAGCTCGCATTTTGACATATTGTGTCTTCATTTTCATTCAGTATGGATATTTTCTATTTTCCCTTTTCATTTCTTCTTTGCCACATGAGTTATTGAGCTCTATTCCTTAGTTTCAGATTGTTTAGGGAACATATCAGTATCATTCCATTACTGTTTTTTATATTATTCCATTGTAGTTAGAGAAAAGCTTTATATGACCTGGATTATGTTAGAAGTAACAAAACTGTTTACAGACAATTGAGGAAATACTCAGTGTTCACTTGAAAATAATTAGTAGTATATTTCGCAAATATTAACTCAGTTTAGTTGATAGTATGATGCTTTGGTAGAACACGTTACATAAATATTGACTCAATTGGATGGATAATATTCCATTAAACTTGTGCATTCTTATTGATTTTCTATCAACTTGAATAATCATGTGTGGAAAGAAGTACTTTGAAATCTCTGATTGAATTTTTTTTTTTAAGAGAGAGGGACAGTGAGAGGGAGTGAGAGAGAAAGAGAAAATCGATTTTATTCAGTTTTTCATGTGGCCTTTGTTGCTCAGACACTTCATTCTGTACGTGGTGCTGGGGTACAAACCCGTGACTCTGCACATGTGAAGCAAGCACTGAAATCACTGAGCCACCACTGCAGCCCCCTGATTGTAGTCTTTAGGTTTCGATTTCCTTTGCACTTGTATTCATTTTTACTTTCTATAAGGTCTCTTACTAGTTATGTAGGCATTCACATCTTTTATAAATAGATCCTTTGATCATTATAAAATTAACTTCTTTCTTCTTTACTGTGAAGGATAACTTATCTGATGGCAATATAATCTTTCTGACTCTCTTTGATTAGAATTAGCAAGCCATTTTTCCCATTTTTATTTGTCCATTTATATTTTCAGTGTATTTATTGAATATACTTTATTATCTAATCTGGAAATGTCTTCTCTCTAAGTGGAAAGCTTATACCATTTACTTCTACTTTAATTTGAATACTGTTTTCTAATGAAATTTTTATAAAGCCCCATTTTTTTTTTTGCTCATTTGACTCATCCTTTTTTGGTGTCAAATATAAGAATTACTTGCTACCCTTGGAGCCTGAAGAGCATGTATTTTTTTAAAGCTTTATAGCTTTATAGTTTTAAATTTTTATATTTCCTTCTTTAATCCATTTTCATATAATTTTTGCAAGGTGTGAAACTCCAACTGAGGGTGATACTTTGTTCTATAAATGAACAGTTGCTTTAACACCATTGGCTGAAAAGTCTATGTAACCTCAATTAAATCATATTTACAACTTTGTTAAAATGAGTAGAATTCCATGGCATTGACATAAACAGACATAAAGACCAATGAAGCAAAATAGAGAGCCTAGAATTAAACTCACACATTTACAGCCATCTGACTTTCTACAAAGATGCTAAGAACATGCTTTGGAGAAGTAGCATTTTTCAATGAATGGTGCTGGAGAAGTTGAATAGCTAAATGAAGAAAAATGGAACTATATCCCTACCTTTCACCAGTTATAAAAATCAACTCAAAATGAATTAAATATAAGACTGGAAACTATTAAAATATTAGAAAAATGTAACAGAAATTCTTCAAGTCAGATCACCATGATTTGAACTTCTTTAATTTAGCTGCACAGTATGTGTGGGTGGGGGAACTGCCTTCAAATCCATTTGTGAAAATGAAGTAATGTTTATAATAATAACTTCCTACAATAGGTGAGGTTGATTGGATCAATTGATTAATCAGTGCTCCTGAGGTTTCTTGATAAGACCCCAAAAGCATAGGAAACAAAAGGAAAACCAAAAACAGGATGATATCAAATTAAAATGATTCATATTCACTTCTGAGAATTCATTGTTTTTTTTTTAAAGAGAGAGGGACAGTGAGAGAGACAGAGAAAGAGAGAAACAACTTTATTTAGTTTTTCACATGGCCTTAGTTGCTCCAACACTTAGTTGTGTAAGTGGTGTTGGGGTTCGAACCCAGGTCCTCGTGCTTGCCAGGCAAGAGCTGAAACCGCTGAGCCACCGCTCCAGCCCTGAAATCATTGTTTTTTGAGCACATATATATTGTTAAAGTTTTCAGTTTGGCCTGGGAAACTGAACAGTTAAATTATCAGGGTATTAATGAAGTGACTAAGCAATAAATAAGTCACCAATGACTATTGAATAAGGGAAGTTGGTTAGGGACATTGAAAGGGTCATTTATGCCATCATTCATTCACTCATGAACTCATCATATTTCATCAAGATTAATTGTGTTTCCCGTTTTTCTTAGGGATGTGCCAATTTTGAAGAATAATCTAAGGTGCTGGAGGCAAGCATCTATGCCCTTTTCTCAGTGGTTCCTACTGAGTTGGTTCTCAAGCACCATGACAGGTTGAACAGAGATGGCCTTTTTCTTTTACAGTTAGTCACATATCTAACTTACACATTTAAAATTTATTTATGTAAAAGGAAAAAGAATGGGTGCTTTAGATGTAGCTCTGCAGTAGAGAACTCAGCTGGCACATGGGGGCCTTGGTTTCTTACCCCAGGGCTTCAAAAATAAATAAGCAAATAAATCATAAAATGCATTGTGAATATGATAGGAATATAAATGTCCAGAACTAAAGAATAACTCAGGAATTATCTACCACAACACCTTTATAGTATTGTTTATAAGATTTGCTAAGTTTTACATGCAGGTGGCTTTAATCTTAGACTCTATCATTCATTTTTTGGTGTTTCCATAGACGATCAACTAAATCTCTTTAAGTCCCAGTGTCCTCATCTACAAGATAGGGGTGTATTTATTGGGAGCACTGATGCTAAGTGGAATGTACTAGCACAAAATTAACACTAGATGATAATTAATTACTAACAATGAGCCACTATTTGAAGCAACACTGTGATCTGAACTTCTTTAATTTAGCTGCACAGTATGTGTGGGTGGGGGGACTGCTTTCAAATCCATTTGTGAAAATGAAGTAGTATTTATAATAATAGCTTCCTACAATAGGTGAGGTTGATTGGATCAATTGATTAATCAGTGCTCCTCAATATCTGCTCCCCCTACTTGTGGGAGAATCATAAACTCCATGGAACATGGAAACAGAGTTGACCATGCATTAGTTCTGTGCAGTTAAATGTTAGTGGCCCTGGCATGTACAACTCTATGAGAGGCCACAAGAGTAATTCTGCAGTTTCCTCCTTTCTGTTTTCCTCCATAAAGCCCATGTTCTCTAGCAGGGGCTGAACCTTACAGATTCAGTGTACCAGATTTGTGAAGAAGAACCTCAATTTACCCACGATGAACATAGATAATAATCAAGAAACACTAATATTGTAAGCTATTGAGACTCTGTGACCAAAAAATACTGTAGTCAACGCTGATTAATACAGAAAAATAATATATGTTTTCTATAAATTAATGTGAGAATCAGAAATGTCCAAACAGCATAACCAAATTTAGATACATACACATAAATTGGCTCACACATTTATGGAGGTTGCATAGTCCAGACCCGGAGTCCGCTCCCTGTCTGAAGGTCTGAGAAACCATAGTGAAAGCTGGGCTAAGTCTGAATCTAAAAGCAGCACACTGATGTCCTAGCTCTGACACAGACAAAGAGAAAGCATTCTTTCCTGCTTTGCCTTTTCTTCTCTTTAGATCTTCCATGGATTAGATGAGGTCCCCCACATGAGGAATTCATCTAATCTTTAGATAACTGCTTTATTCTGCCTACAGACTCAAAAGTTAATATCATCCAGACACATCACAACAGATACATGCAGAAATAGTGTCTACCCACACACCTGGGCATCCTGGGGCCCAGTAAAGTTGACACACAAGGTCAGTCATCACCATGTGCTGTGTCTTTTCCTAAGGCATTGGTATCTACCCATCCTGCTAAAGATGTGTTGAACATTGTGTGTTTTATTTAGAAAGTTGGATGTAAAGTGCTCATTTTCTGTATTTCAGGGAAAATATGAAATTTTTTTCCATTTTTCATTCCAGATGTTTGGCAACATGAAAGCAGAATAGAATGTAAATTGTTTTGAAATGCAATTAGACCAGAATTCTAAATGCAAACAGGAAAGCTATTTAAAAATAAAAGAACTAGGAATTGTCTTCCTGAAGGTGTCTAGTTATTACCTTTTTAAAGAAGCTTCTTATTTATCATTTGTACTGAAAAAATTCATTCATGTTACGTAGACAGAAATATTAGTCACTTAATAAGTAACAATGAAAATATGTGGTCTGAGGCTTTTGCACCACTATTACTTAATGCAAAAAAAAAGTCAGATATGTTATTGATAAAAGTGTTTTAAAATAATAACACTCAGGGGCTGGAAAAGGTGGCTCAGTGGTAGAACACTGCCTGGCATGCGTGAGGACCCACACTTTTTTTTCCCCCAGAACCACACACACAGCTAAGTGATGGAAAGGCAGAAACCAGATGAAAAAAATTAAATAAAATAATTAAATCTCTCTTTAAAAAAATAGAGCTCAGATTTCTTCATGTAAAATTATAATCATCAGAAACATAAAAAATTCTATACAACTATTCAATAGAAGTTAGTATGCATAAAATAACATTTTTGGTTGTTTTTAATAATGGATCTGAGGGAAGGTAAAAGGTCTGGATATGGGGACTGTGAGCATGAAGTCTTCAACAAGGCACTTGCCTGGCATGCATGAGGACCCGAGTTCAAACCCCAGCACCACATACACAACAGAGTCTAGGAGCAATGAAGCCCACGTGAAAAACTAAATAAAATTGATTCTCTCCTCCTCCTCTCTCTCTCTATCTCTCTTAAAGAACAAAAAAAAAAGATCCCAGCTCAGTGAGGAATGAAAGATGTCACCCTTAGCTCTCTGGGGGAAAGGGGAACAGGTGATGGGAAGGTCCTGTGGTCCTTAGGTCTTGCACTTGACATAGTGCAAGAACAGCAGAGAATCTGGGAGACCTGAGCAGGGGCAGGTGATGGAGTGAGGGGCACAGGTGTGGCAGTTCACTGCTCCTGCTGCTGGCTGAGGTAGGGAGTCACTGCAGGAATGCAGACAGAGGACAAACATGATCTGAGTTGGCTTCATGAAAGACCCCAGCTATTGGTTTGAAAGGATTATTCCAGGGATGGTGGAGGTGAGGCCTGGAAGGAAGGGCTGACAGGAAAAGCAAGAGGTTGGGGGACAGCTGACATATTGGAGCTATGGTATGAGAGAAGAACAACTTCAAGAATTTTTCCTGGAGCACTTGAGAAGATGGCAGTCCTCTCAAATGAGCTTAGGAATATGGTGGAGCAGATGTGGGAGAGAACAGCCCAGACAATTTGAATGTGAGGTGTCAAGTGCTCCAGAGTCAGGCCACGGGGGCCTGTGTCACCCTCTGCCTCATACAGCTCTTCGGTTATAAATGCATGGATGACAGAGGACGTCACCTGTGAGCAGAGGACATCAGGGAGTGAATAACTTGGGAGCTCTCAGCTCCCCAATATTCTGCCAGAGTCATTCTGTTTGTTAGAACACTTTACATTGAAATAGCTTAGAGCATCCAAAATGCTGGCCTCGATGAAATGGAAATTATTTACCGTATTTACCCCGATTCAATTGGTTGATTCAATTAGTTCTTTCAGTGTGTTTAAAGGACGTGACTCTTGTTAGAGGAAGCATCTCACTTGTTTTGTAAATATAATTTAGAATGAATGCTCCTCTAAAATCTCCATCACTGTTTTATATGCCAAATTTCCATTCTCTATAGCAAATTTCTGTAATAATTATTCTGATATTTTTCGCCTGAGAGGAATCTTTCTGTGTGTCACAGTGTAATCATAAAGGCTACAGATGGGGTTATACCACTTTTCTCTCACGCTGTAAGTGGATTTAGGTTATTGCTGATGAAGAGATTATTTTCACATATTCAAGTCCATGGTGATTACCAGGTTTATGGGATGGAAATGCTTATAGATCATTCAAGGACCTTGATTGGAGAGTGATATGACATATATCTGCAATATTTTCTCTTAGTTATTTTTATCTGCTAGGCTTATAGACCTGTAAATAAAAGTGGCATATTTCCCAAAAGAATTCAATTTCAGCTGTGAGTTTATAGAGTCTTGATTCTACCCACACAAGTACTTCAAGTGGTAACCAGGAAAACATAAAGCACCATCTTATTTTATTTTATTAGTGTATTTTACAACAATTCTGCAGATACACAAGCTTCAGAGATCATAAACACCAAGGTCTGGAAGACTTTACCTTCCTATAAGGTGGTTTTTGAAAAGAGGTCCTGCTTCCAGCCTATAAATACACTGCTACCCTTGAGGGAGCAAAGATTTATTTCTCCTCGATTTATAAGTAAGTCCATTGTTAACCCATCTCACCTCTTCACCAATAAAGGGCTGATTTATGATTGATGGTCAATGAGTCCATCTGAGGCCGTTGTTGCTAAGGTTAAGAAGAGAAGTGTGAGGAAGCCCAGTAAATCGTGCACCTTTTAATGCAGATTAAAGGAAGCCAGCAGCAGCATCCTCACAGCACCATCTCCTCATACATCCGTGATAAGAACCAGGAAGGAAGCAGGAATCACCCGACATGGGACCCTACTCGGGGTCCCGTGTGTGGGGAGTACGGCTGTGCACGGTTGGCTCAGACCATTGGGGGATTCCCGTTTCTAACAGCAAATCTGCTTGTTTCTTCCTCCCTTTCTTCCCATGCAATATTTTCTCTTAGACACATGAATTTGTTTTTCCATGCTTAAGGACAATAAATGCAGACCAAAACAAAAGAAACATCTGTGGTCTGAACATTTGTGCTTCCCCCAAATTCTCATGTTGACACTAACCTCACTGCAACCATCTCAGGGGTGGTTGGGACATGGATAGGGAATGGGATTGGTATCCTTATAAGGATGCCAAGGAGCTCACTTCCCTTTCCATGGTGTGGAGACACAGAAGGTGCCATCTATGAATGAGAGAGCAACATCCCTCACCAGACATCAGCTCTGCTGGCACCTTGATCTGGGACTTTCGGTCTCTAGAACCATGAGAAATAAATTCCTGTTGCTTCTGAGTCACCCAGTCTAGAGTAGCTGGCTGC
>PVKS010051870.1:0-10974 GCA_004027875.1 Aplodontia rufa
TATACCATGGAATATTACACAGCAATTAGAAACAATGATATTGCAGCCTTCGAAGGTAAATGGATGGCTATGGAAGAGATCATGATGAGTAAAATCAGCTTAACCCAGAGATCTAAGGGTCGATTGTCTCCACTCATCTGTGGAGGTGGGGACTAGTTCCTGGACAATGAGAAAGTTGGTCTAGTAGCATGAGTTAAATTCAGATAAGATGTAATGCTTTACAATCTAATACTTTTTTTAGAGTTATAGAGGGAAGGGGAAGGGAGGGATAAGGGAGGGTAATTGGGGGGGGCACTCCTGGGGATAATTGCAATGTCCAGAATATATACACATTTTATATTATTTTGTTAAAATCTTGTAAGATTGTTCAAAAATAAAATAAAAAATAAATAAATTAAAAAAATTTTAAAAATGAAAAAAAAATTATGCTCAAATAATGGTCATTTAAAAAGTGCTCTCTTCATCCATGTGGACCATGTGTTCACCCTACATCTAAGCAGAGTATGTACAGGCATTTAAGGTTTGAATGACACCTATTAGATTGGGGCCACTAGTAACAGAAAGTCCTTGCTAAATTTGTGTGACTAGTCTATGTTTGCCTCAGATGAGGTGCCATTCAGTAGCTTAATACTTCTACTAGTGACTTAGGAGCCTTCTCTGTCCTCACCATCAGCTTCATCCCAGGGATGTTCCCCAAGTGGTCTCAAGATGGTGGCAAGTGGCTTCATCAATTAGCTACTTTATTCACACCCATTAAGACAGAGAGGATGTCAACTTTCCCTTCAGCTTCCTGTCCACCCAAGGCCAAGTATATAGCATGGGTACACCATGTGCAGAGACATTTACAGACAAGCAAAGCTCCTCTCAGGAGTCAGATGCGTAGTAATTGGATGTGGTTTTATGAACAGAGGAGATAATGGGAGCAGGTGTGAGGCAAGCTGTCAATGGTACCCATAACCAGAGTATCTGGATTGCTGAGGGTACAGGTGGGGAGGGACAGGTGGGAGGAAGGAAAATTAAGAACATCATACTCAAGATTGGTGGGAAACAAATTCTGAAGGACGTACTCTGTTTTTGTTTTAATGAAAAGTACACTGGATTTAATTTTTGTATTTTTTAGAAAACTCATTCTTAGGATTGCATGGAGGGTAAACTAGCAAGGAAAAAATTATAGCAAGGAATCAACAGTCAAGCTATGACAATAATTCAGGAGAAAGATACTGCGGCAGTGACACGGGAAGTGAGGTGAGGAGGAGGGGAGAGAATGGAGAGGTAGTAAATTACTTCCTACATCCAAAGGACCAAAACCAAGATAATGCCCAAATTTCTGAATCAGTGTGCCGAGTGAACACCCCTACCTTTAACAAGATTATAGAATTTAGAGAGTTGAGCCTGTTTCCTTGGTGTGAGGAGATACGTATTTGATGAATATTGAATTTGAAGGAAATTGAGTTTGAAGTATCATCAGGGTGTGTGAGGGGACTATGAATGCATAGTCCAGAAGAGAATCAGGGCTGAGGATATCCTCTTGAGTATCATTAGCTTAAAAATAGCAGATAGAACCTGGGACTCCAAGACTGAAGGCCACGATGTTTGAGAGCTCAGCACTTGAGGGCTGGCTTTGTCTCCTTGGTCATGTTAGGAACAGTGAGGTGGTAAGGTTAAAGCTAAAGGTGTGGAAAAGTTTGAAGTAGACTTTAGGGAACTGGAATAAGGAGCTTGTCATTGTAGAACCCTGTTCTAGAGTAGGAATTTAACCAACTTCAGACAAAACTAGGGCCAAACTCATGTTGCCACCCATGGACTAAGAACTTTGCATCTGAGTTGACTATTCTCTGCTCTGAGCTTCCAAATCTGGATTCATATACACCTCTATCATAATAATTATGTTGTTGGACCTCTTCTGAACATCTGCTTCTTTGCAAGTTGGAGGACAGGGATATCTTTCTCTACCTCTATTTCCCTGTAGTAAGCAAGTGTCCAGGATCATGGTGGGTACATGATAAATACTTGATGCTTGAGTGAATGGTGGAATGGATGCCCCAATGAGGGCAGGTAGAAGTCCAACCTGCCTCAGGAAATCTTAGCTCTCTTTCCATACAAATCCCAAGGGTTCTGCTGCCTTTGTGACCATGTTGAAGGGCACAAATCTAGAGGCTTATAGAGCACCCACTGCTCACTAGGGAGCTGAGATAACAAGGCTTCTCTCAGTCCTGCCAGGCATGACATGCTTCTGATCACAGGCTTAGGGGGAAAAAAAGGATCCTACAGGGTTCATGGCCCCAATAAAGTGTGACCTCAGCCATAAGAGAGCACAGCTCAACTGTAATTGCAGGGTGGAAGGCCCAAGGTGGCCCTGAGCAATGCCAGGCCCTGGATCACAGAAACAGTGAGTGGGATCCTGCCTTACAGTGTAGAGTGTTTGGATATCTACAACCCCTTCTCTCTTGATCCCTGAGTGACCTCCAACTCTTCGAGGATGTTTAAAAGAGGAGTCATGTTCCTTCACATGGCATTGAGGTTCCTTGAGGTCTCATCCCTGATGACCACCAGGTCGTTCCTTTTTCCTCATGATCCAAATTCCATGATACAGTTTCCTGACTCTTGAAGAATTTTCTCCGTGATGTTCCTAGCTCCTCCTAGACTCCTTCTCCACTTCACTCAGTGGTAACATCCTCAAGATCACAAGAGCCCTCTTGTGATCATTAACTGGATGTTCTCAGAATTCCTCTTCTTATGCTCATGATGTTGAATACAAATACCTGAGGGTATTAAGCTGAAAGCTTCAAGGGAATAATGTCTTTGCCATACTTTTCATGTGCTTTGTATGCACTTAACTAATGTTCACCGAGGGTAACCTCAATAAAATAAATTTGTCATGATGTAATGCAAAGATCACTTGAATAGAGCCCAAAGATCTGGCTTTACCACTCATAAGCCATGTGACTGGGTCTCTCTTCTTATAAAGCCATCAGTGCCATCATAGGGCCTCCACTCTCATGACCCCCCTCTAATCCTAATTAATTCCCAAATGCCCCACATCCATATACTATCAAAACATGAATTTGGGTATTAGGTTTCTAGCCCACGAGCAAGAGCTCCAGCCATAGCACACTATCTCTCCAGAGACTCACTCTAGCTTAATAAATGCATGAAAATCATGGTAGAGATTAGTTACTCAGCATGCATTTATTGAGAATCTTCCATGTGACAGTCCCTATTAGAGGCTCCTGGGATTCAGTGATAACTGGAAAGACACCAATCTCACATTCAAGTGACTTTGGTAAAGAAGGGAAGTGGAAGGAGAAAGAGTAGGTTTGGAATAGAAAACACACTAAGTAGGGAAATTAGGCACTCTCTGGTCATGAGGAGAGCATATTACGCATCTCTAATCTGAAAATATGAATTTTTAGTGTCAATATGATGCCACAAATGGAAAATTCCACACCATAAAATTGTTTCAAGTACAAAATTTAAAATATTGCATAAAATTACCTTCAGACTACATGTATAAAGTGGCTATGAAACATACATGAATTTTATGTTCAACTTCTGTCTCATCCCCAAAATAGCTTATTATGTACATGCAAATATTCCAACATCTGAACTCTGAAACCCTTCTGGTCTAAAGCATTATGGGTAAGAAACACTCAATCTGTACTATGAAATATAATAATTTCAGATGGTAGATAGTGTCATGTGTTAGGATCATTCTGAAGAACATTATCATTCAATGTGATCAACAGTGACATTCTTGGAGGTTCTCTACAGGCAGAGAGAACAGTTCAGTCTCCATCCCTGACAGAAGAACAAGGATATTTTGGTTAAAGAAAAAAGAACCAATGGGGCTGACAGAAGAACAAGGATATTTTGGCTAAAGAAAAAAGAACCAGTGAAGAGGCTGAGGGAAGAATTTGAGGATATGCTTTTAGAGGAGTAAGTATTTGTGTTACTTTCTTTTAATTTTTCAATTATGAAAATAGAAATACAAATTTAAAACTGCAGGATAAAGTTAAAAATCAGCTTCAACAATCTCTCTAGGGATGGCAGCTAGAATCATTTTAGCAATGGCACCTTCTAGAGCAGTGGTTCCCAAAGTGTGGACCCTAAACGGACTGACAACACTGAGCCTCACCTAGAAACTTCTTAGAAATGCAAATTCTTGGCCTTGCCTCATACCCACTGAATCAGAAATCCCGGAATCCTGTGTATTAACAACTTTCCTAAGTGATCCTAATGAAAGCTGAAATTTTAGAAGCACTATGATTGCTTCCATGAGGTCTCCATGAACTGCAGCTGGATTACGTTTTGGAGAAATAGGCTGGGAAAGGCCTATTTCATTGCTGTGACTAAAAGACTCAACAAGAACAATTTCAGAAGGAAAAGTTTACTTTTCAGGCTCATGGTTTTAGAGGTCTCAATCCACTGAAGGCCAGCTCCATTCCTTGGGGTTGGAGATGAGACTGAACATCATGGTGGATGGCATGCCTCCAGGGAGCAGAGAGAGAAAGAAATTCCACGCCAGAAGCAAAATATATATACCCCAAAGGCACAGGCCCAGTGATCCGCCTCCTCCAGCCACACCCTACCAGCCTACAGTTACCAGTTCATCCCTATCAGCAGATTAACTCACTGATTGAGTTAAGGCTCTCATAACCCAATCATTTCACCTCACCTTCCTGGATTGTCTCACATGAGATTTGGAGGGACACCTTTCATCCAAACCATAACACTGCTCTAGTGAGGCTGAGCTTTCACTAGCCAATACACCAGCTGCAGGAAGCAGTACATGCAAGGCTCTAGGAGACCATCACAATGAGCTAGTAGAACACAGAAGACAGATAAGATCCAGCAGAAAAAGACAGCAGGCTAGAGCTTCATATAGTTGGACAGCTGGCAGTGAGCATTAGGAAAGCAAGCCATCAAGTAGCAGAGTCCCCCCAAGGTATGACATTTATGCAAATCTCTAACACAGATGCTAGGAAAAGTAAAATATTACTCCAGGGAAGAGATGTTCTGAAGACCAGCAGTCTTCCACAGCAATATTCAGATGCAGAGAAAATTCAACAACTGGGTTATGAGAATCAGGGTACTCTTTGCCATGGGATGGACTAGCCACAAAAACAAGTGCTGGCCCCCTTTTGTGTTGGAAAGAATTTCTGGTCACCTTCTTGCCTAACCTCAGAACTGGCTGTCAGTTGCTACAAGACTCCGAGGAAAGATATTGCTTTTCTTTCCTAAGGTATTACACCTTCTAATTACATTGGGTATTTCTGCATACCTTCAGACTGCTTGATCCAATAACCACTGCTGAGGCTGGAATAGCTAGCTGGGGAAGTCTCTTGGGTACCAATTTGCAGCTCCCTGGTACCCACCCCCAACTTCAAGTTCATCAATAGTAGAAGTAAACATGACTCAGCAAAGGCTCTCAGTAGTCTTCACAAGATGGCCTGTTGTAGACAACTGGTTCATTGTACATGTTTGTAAGAATTCAGTGAGAATGATTTCACTATAAAGGTCCCATCATACTGATAAGCATCCAATCAGCTTTTAGTAGAAATAGAGAAGTTATGGACGAGTGTAACTACAAACACAGTGGCTGCCAAAATGAAAAGAAACAGCTAGGTTCACACTGTGTGGAGAAGAAGCATTCATAGCATTCAATGTGGAAGTGTGTTATTGTGATTTTTGAAAGATCAAGAAGAAGGCAGATTCTGGTCCATCTTCAATGGCTAAAAGATATAGCAATGGAAGGCCCTGAAAAAAATGGTGCTGAGAGAAATTTGGGAAACCCTCTTCCTAGCAAAACCACCAATCAACTGCAGAAAGTTATATAAACAATTAAAGTCTCTTGGAATTGTCCATAGGGCATACAGTAGATAAAGAAACATTTGTTCAAGAAAAACCACAAAATCTCAGTAAAAACAATGAGAGTCTGTGGCATTTGAGCCACAACAGCTTCCAGCCCGCACTCTGCTCAGTGTATTAACCACTCCAGGTGGGTGTGGTCAAGAAGAGGAAGCGCCCAGTATAGGACCATAATTTTACACCAGGGCAGGAAGGTTGTCAGCAAACCTTATCCCTACCCTAGATCCGTGCTGTAGGAGTTCTATTCCAGGTAGGAATGACTACAAGGACTGCACTCCCTTCATGCGACAAGGCTGAGAACACTGGACCTTGGTCACCCTTGCCCCAGATCACCTATAGAATAGAGATTCAATGCCAGGAGAGGCAATAGGAGACATTCTCTCACATGAGGAGCAGGGGTGTCTCTCCAGGAGTAGAGGGCCACTGTCCCTATGCTCTGTTCTTGTTTAGTGGCACAGAGATTACAACCAGAGGGAGAAGCAGGTTTTAGGAACGGGGAGGTCCTCAGCTCTCCCTTTGGGAATATCATGTCTAAGGGAATTGTTAAAAACAATAGAATTCTTGGTGGCCAATAAGAGGAAGCTGGCAAATAAGAGGGTTCATAATGCTGGCAGTACAAGCAAGATGGTATACCAGCTAAAAGTTTAATAGAGGTAGATAGAGGAAACGATGGCTAAGAAAAGCCCTCTTGCAGTCAAAGCAAGACATAGAAACTGGGAATGTCTGGCCCCTACATAGAGGCATAGTTTTAACTGAATCATATTGTGGTACATCACACACCAAGGTATTGTCAAAATCCACAGAATAAACAGCTAGCAATTATTGGAGACTATTCTTTGTGTGAGAAATCAATAGAAGTAGATCAGACAGAAGCATAATTGGCAGATCAGGGAAAGAGAAAGTAAAAGAGTGCTCAAAGAAATCACAGCACATCCCTGGTGGTCACAATTCCAAGACTGCACCCTCAGAGGAGAAAATCAAAGCATCAGGTAAATAGATTTCGCTGAACTAATTGAAGAAAAATAAGAGAACATTTTCAACACAGCACAAGAAAATGATTCATTACATGCAAGAGAACCCAAGAAAGTTAACAGAAAGTAGTTGGATTCCAAGTAGAAAGATAAAACCAAGTCACAGTGAAGTTCTACTCAGCCATAAAGAAGAATGAAATTGGGCTGGAGCAGTGGCTCAGCAGTTACAGCACTTGCCTGGCATGTGCGAGTATGCGAGTTCAAACCCCAGCACCACAGCAAAGTCTCGAGCAATGAAAGCCACATGAAAAACTAAATAAAAATTACTTTCTCTCTCTCTCTACCCCTCTCTTTAAATATATCTTTAAAAAAGAAGAAGAATGAAATTGTGGCATTTGCTAGTGAATGGACGGAAATAGATAACATCACACTAAGGGGAGTAAGACAGACCTAGCAACTTTAAGGCTGAATATTCTCTGTTATATGTGAAAGATATAGTAAAATAAAGGCAAGAAGAAAAGCAGGATAGGATATCATAAAGACATGCAGATTAGCAGTGTAAAAGAAAGACACAGGCAGAGTGGAGAGATGAGAAAGGGGAGGAAATGTGGAATGAGTTCCTTTAAACATCATGTAAAAATCATCTTATGTGCATATGTAAATACACCACAGGGAATTTCATCTTTATGTATAAGTAAAACAAACCAATGAACCAATCAAAAATAAATAAATAGATGAGCAAAAGGAAGTCTAGTAGAGTTGGGGAAGAAGAGTGAGGAGGAGGGGAAGACAAGACATCATGAATTGAAACTAAATCCCATGCGGGTGTGATTTTGTAGGATGAACCCAGCTACCATGTATAACTATAATGCTCAAATTTTAAAAATTCAACCAAGATCCTTGTAGCTAGGGAAGCTGTTTTTCAAAATGAAGACTAATTGAAGAAAATTCCAAGTAAAAGAAATGGAAATATTCATTGTTAGATGATCTTCCTTGTAAGAAATGATAAAAGAATTTTTCAGGCTTATAGCAAGTTATATTAGGCAGTAATTCAAATCCACACAATAAAATAAAGAGTGTCCATAAAGGTAATGATGTAGATAATTATAAATAAATGTATAATTGCATATTTTCTCTCACTGGATTAAAAAACAACTGCATAAAATTGTGTGCATAATTATATTGTTGGGACTATAACATATAGAAATTATTATATTTGCAAATATTAAGCCAAAGAGAAAAAACATGTATAGGAAAGAAGATAACACCAGATAATATCTTGAATCCATAAGAAAGAATAGAGAGAACCAGGAAAAACAGTTAAGATTAATAACGTAAACTGTAAATACTTTCTCTATTTTCTTTTCTCCGCTCTTTGAAAAGATATAAAGTCACATAGGGAAATAAATATAACAATGTATTGTATTTATAACATACAAATAAAATGTATATAACAATATTAATAAGGGGGAAAGGAAAGGAGCTACTCAGAAATAATATGTCTATATCTCACTGAAATTAAATTACTTATTAATGCTTAAATGCTAATAAATTAAGATACACATTGGAAGCACTGAAATAACCACTAAGAAAAAAAACTCAAAATAGCTTAAAACTCATCAAAGTTAAAATATTGTAGTAGTAAATATTCATGTAATGCAAAAGTAAGTAGTGAAAAAGGAAGCGAGGAAGAAAAAGAAAATAATGTGAATTCAACTATATCAATTATTATAATAAATGCAAATGCATC
Source organism: Aplodontia rufa (assembly GCA_004027875.1). Taxonomy (NCBI): domain Eukaryota; kingdom Metazoa; phylum Chordata; class Mammalia; order Rodentia; family Aplodontiidae; genus Aplodontia; species Aplodontia rufa. Next base: position 8,590 of record PVKS010051870.1, read on the forward strand.
AAATAATCCAATCAAATGAAAGAGATCATAAAACTGAAATAAAAATAAGATTTACCTATGTGTTGGCACAGGAGGCATACTAGATTGAAGATATAAAAGGATGGAAAATATATATTGTGTGAATAACAACAATAATAGAATTGGAGTGGCATGATGGTAAAAGAAAATATAGACTTTAGGACAAAAGAAGTTACTGGAGATAAAAAGAAAAACTCTATGGTGATAAAAGGATCAACGCATCAGGATAACATAATGATTATAAACATGGCCTCATAACAACAGATGAATCAAACCCTGACAAAACTGAAGAGAGAAATTAAAACATTGATAACAGCTCAAGACTTTAGTGCCCTATTTTCAGCAAAGAATAGGATAACCAGGCAGAAGACCAAAAAGTATATAGAAGTCTAGAAAATATGACAGGCCAACTAGGTTTGAGAGACATTTATAAAACAATCCACCCAACGATAACAGAACACACATTCTTCCTAATTCACTAGACCTAAAAACAAGACCCAATAAACTTAAAAAGGTTTAAATTGATACAAAATATTTTTGGCCACAATAAAATGAAAGTAAAATTCAATAACATAAAGAAATTTAGGTAATTCACAAATATGTGGAAATATAACATACTATTAAATAACCAATAGATCAAAGAAGTCACAAGGGAAACTGGAAAACAGTAGAAATAAATTAAAAAGAAAACACAATGGAGAAAAATTATGGGATGCAGCTGAAGTAGTGGGGGAAATTTATAGCTTGAAATACCTATAAAGTGAAAAGGAAGAAAGATCTCAAATCATTAAACCAACGTTCTATATGCAGAAGCTAGAAAACAAAAAGAAACTAACACAAAGAAACAGATGGAGGAAGTAAAAAAAAAATTAAATACATAAGTAAGCTAGAGAAGTAAGTAAAACAGAAAAACAAAAGAGGAAAATAGATGAAGCCCAAAGTTGGTTCTTTGAAAAAGACAGTAACATTGACAAATGATTAACTAGAGTGATCAATTAAAAATAGAAAAGATTCAAATCACCAAAATCAAGACTGATAGGATACCATTCTGAGATTACAGGAATAAACAAGATTGTAAATGAATTCTACCTAGAATATTATGGCAACAAATTCAATAACCTAGACAAAAGGGACAAATTGCTTAGAAGCTCACAAACTACTAAGTCAAGAAGAAACAGAAAATCAGAAGAGCCCTGTAAAAGTAAAAAGTTGAATTACTAACTTAAAAATTTTCAGAGTTCCACATGGTTTCACTGGTGAATTCCATCAAACATCTAAAGAAGAATCAATAATGCCGATCCTTAACAAACAAACAGAAGAAAAGGGAACACTTCAAAATATTTTGTCAGGCCAAGTTTTGATGTCAAAACCAGATAAGGACATCACACACGAAAAGAATATAGACAAATAGCACTTAAAATAAGCATTAAAATCCTCAATAAAATAATAATAAATCAAGTCCAGCAAATATATTTTTAAAAGATCATACACCATAACCATGAATGCACAGTAATTTTGCATTTAGAGTTTGAACATCTAAAAATTGATTCATAGAGTTATCCATAGAAAAGGAAAAAAATTTGGACTGAAGCAGTGGCTCAGCGGTTACAGTGCTTGCTCAGCATGTGCAAGTATGTGAGTTCGAACCCCAGCACAGTATACACAGTCAGGTCTTGGAGCAGTGAAAACCACATGAAAAACTGAATGAAATAATGGAATTAACTCTCTCTCTCTCTCTTTCTCTCCCTTTCTCTCTCTCAAAAAAAGGGAAAAATCGCATAATAAATAAGAATTGTCTCAATATAATGAATTTCATCTATGAAAATCCCACATCTAACATCACAGTTAATTGTGAGAAATTAAATGTCTTTAAATTCAAGAAATAAGACATAGGTGTGCACTCTTACCACTTTTATTTGAAATTGTACTGGATTCTTACCTAGGCAATGACGGTGGAAAAAGAAGCAATGAAAAGGTACTCAGATTGGAATGAGATAAGTGAAAACACTTCCATTTGCAGATTTCATATCTTGTATGTGGAACATTCTGAAAAATACATTCAAACACTACTTTTTAGTAATACATGACAACAGGATTCATTTTGTCATAATTATAAAAGTATGTATAATTAATAAGTGAGTATAAATTAATTAATAGGTGAGTATAAATCATTCAAGATTACAGAATACATACAGCGAACACTGCAAAAATGAATGGACTTTTTAAAACATCCATTTACAATAATATCAAAAGAAATAAAATATTTGGGAAAAATTTTACACAAAAAGTGTAATTGGGGGCTGGAGCGGTAGCTTGGCGGTTACTGTGCTTGCTCAATATACGCTTGCCCAATATGCGTGAGTACAC
>PVKS010051871.1:0-10974 GCA_004027875.1 Aplodontia rufa
CCCCTTCCCTCCACCTCCAAGATCCCTAGAGAGCTTTCACCCCTGTTGTATTGAAAGTCATTCAATTTGAGGCTTTGTTAGGTCAGCCGTCTGTCCTACTGCTTCAACATAAATTCTAGTATCAACAGATGAGAGAAACCATTCGGCCCTTAAGTCTCTGAGCTTGGGAGACTTCACTAAGCATAATTCTGTCCATCTCCATCCATTTGAACAAGAGCTGATTTTCAAGTCCTTTAACATAATCGCTGGCACCAGCATGCGAGAGCAGAGCAGGTCGCTCAACAGCGACTTGGGGCCTCAGTCCCCACGATCAGAAAGAGAGAAGTTACCGCACCCCCCCACACCTGGCTGTCTGCCCTGGGGGCTGTGTGGAACTGCGAATCCCCTCTCCAGCTCGAAAACCTCTTGGTTGGCGACCTTCTGCCCGCCCCTCTACACGCCCGAATAAGAGGAGTCTGTGAACAGAGCTTGCTGCAGCAGGGCACATCCTTCTCAAGGGGACCGTCTGCTTCAGCCTCTGCAAAAGCGACCTGTAATTCTCTAACAAGGCAAGGTCTGATATCAGCCTCAGGAAGCTTTGAATAATAGGGACAGCTTGGGCTTCCCCTTAGCATCTGAGCCCTGTGCATAGCCAAGGCTAGGTAGGCCTTGACATCTCCTGGTGGGCGCCCCCTAGTGCTTGCAACTGAGAACCACATAAGCACTGGCACAATCTGGACCATCCTTCCAGGGATTCTGTCAACCCCACAGAGCAGCTCTTGGGACTTCTGAAGATCATAATTCATGCAGAGTGGGTCGCCAGTGATCCTGAGGCAGCGAGTTTCAGGCTGGCCACTCTCCTTGGATCAGTCAGAGACCCACACATCTATACTAGGATCAACTAGATTGTCTACAGCTTCTGAGCCTCAGGCTCAAGAAATTCTAGAGTGCGGACAGGCAGAAAATAATCACCTCAGGATTACAGCCCAGGGGGAGCTGAAATCTATCCTCGAAAGAACTGTGAGAAGGGAGGTTATTATAACCCTTTGCAACAGAAAATTCTGAGGGGATTTCTCTAAGAAAATCCAGATCACCGGACTTATCCAAACTGCTTCTCCCCCAACAAGCTCAACTATGAAGAATTCCCAGCTAGATGACAGATGTGAACACATCCCCCAATGGTAAAGACTCACTGACCTAGGGGGGCAAAAAACTCAGAATTTTTACAACTAGTTTTGTTTTTTGTTTGCCTCTGTTTTTTTTTTTTTTAAACAAGGATCCGACTGGAGTATAATATTTTTAAATTGTTCATGTTCTAACTTTTTAATGTTATTGTGGGTTTTTTTTAAATCCTTTTTTGCTTTATGATTAGTACTGAATTTGGTGTTGGTGGATGTAAATATTTATTGGTGATTGGTGACTACTGTCTCTATGTCTTCTTGAACCCAACTGCTATCCCTATACCATTGGGTTCCAACCAGGAAAATATTTCATGATAGCAAAATAGCCTCAGCCTCTGGTAAGTGAAGATAACCAGGCCCTATACTAACCTCTTCCTCCCCTGTACTCTGGTAATTCCTAAATATTAGCATTTTTCTCTCATCCTCACCCAAAGTCTTTACCCTACCCGCACCCTATTTCTATATTTTCCTTATTTCTAACAGAATAACCTACTCCCCCCTAATCCCTTGTTCCTCTTTACTCTAAGGCAGGTGTTCTATTATACCTCCCCAATTCACCTCCTTGAATTCCTAGTCATTTCTTCTACCCACATTCAGAGACCTTGCTATCTGAAGAAATAGACACTCTTCAAAATGGGTACTTGCTTGCTAAAATAATATATTTTGAGACCCCTCTTAAAGAAAACTGCTACTATTGGTGCTAGTCATCAGCACATCTGTTTTAGTTGAAACAGACTAGTATCTGCACTTATAGGCTCTCAAGTTCTCGCATAACGGTCTGGCATCATTAGGTCTGTCTTGACAAAATAGCTCCCCATCCCAACAAAGCAAAGCCATAAGAAGCTCCAATTACTCCAACAAGAGTAACAAGGTTGAACTACAAGACATACTCTCTGATTCTGAAAATGAGGAAAAGGGGAAATAACTCCCCTCCTCAACCCCACACTCTCCACCCAAGGATCTCATAGCTGGGACACTAGATGAAAACCAAAGACATTGTATTAACGTTATGATTAGTAATTCAATCAAAGAGTTGAGAGATGAAATAAGGAAAGAGATCAGAGAACAATTTCAAGAGATGAGAGACAACTTTTACAGGGAAATAAGGCAGCAACTCCATGAGATGAAAGATCAGCTATACAAAGAAATAGACATTCTGAAAAGGGATGCAGCAGAGCTATCAGGATTGAAAAAACATTGTTAACCAAATCAAATCTTCACTGGAAGATACCAATGCCAGAGTATACACTACTGAAAATAGAACTTCAGCTCTTGAAGAACAAACATCAGCTAAACATTGTCAAGTTCAAAGAAGATAAACACGAGAAGCAACTTATATTACATAATCAGAATGAGGCATAATAATCTGAGAATCATTGGCCTGGTGGAAAACTCCAAGTAGCAAATAAGAGGCATCAAGAACATTTTAAGCAAAATCATAAGCGAGAACTTCCTTCACCTTATAATTGATCCAGAATATCACTTCCAAGATGCTTATACAACACCAAATAGGTCTAATCAAATGAGAAACTCACCAAGACATATCATATACAAAATGAGTAACAGAGAAATTAGAGAGAGAATTCTAAAAGCAGCTAGAGAAAAGCCTCAAATCACATTCAGAGGCAAAACAATTCAGATCACTATGGATTTTTCAGAGCAAACAATGAAGGCCAGAAGAGCTTGGAACAATATCTTTCAAGTGTTGAAAAATAACAACTTCCATCCAAAGATAATATACCCTGTAAAACTCAGCTTCAAATGTGATGGGGAAATTAAATACTTCAATGATAAACTCAAGCTAGCAAGATATATGAACACAAATCCTGCACTACAGAAAATTCTCAAGGATGTTCTCCATTCAGAAGAACATGCCAATGATATCCTAAATCCTTAAACAAGGGTGAGCCAATAATCATATGATTCACAAATTGACTTCCAACATGACTCAAAACTCTATAATTGTTACAAAGTCTGAGACTCAGCCTCCCATATCTATTCTAACTTTGAATGTGAATGGTCTCAATGCTCCAATTAAAAACACAGACTGGCCCACTGGATCAAAAAACAAAATCCAACAATATGTTGCCTGCAAGAGACACATTTGACACTCAAAAACAGACACAGGCTGAAAGTGAAAGGATGGCAAAATGCCTACTAAGCCTATGGCCTGAAAAAGCAAGCTGGCGGGGCAATTGTAATTTCTGATAAAATTAATTTCCAACTAAAACTAGTCAGAAAGGACAAAGAGGGTCACTTTATCATACTAAAAGGACAGTTGATCAAGAAGTTATAACGATAATTAACACGTATGCCCCCAATTACAACCCCCCCAAATATATGGAAAAAATACTTAAGGTTATTAATCTCCTCACTGATCTCAACACAATAATTCTGGAAGACTTCAACACACCACTATCAACTCTAGACAGATCATCAAAACAACAAAATCAATAAGATATCTCCAATCTGAACAACTCTATTAATCAATCGGGCTTAACAGACATCTACAGAATATTCCATCCTAAGACAGCTTAATTTACCTTCTTCTCAGAGGCTCATGGATCCTTCTCTAAAATAGACCACATCCTAGTTCACAGAGATAATCTCAACAAATATAAAAAGTGGATATAGTCCCATGTATTCTGTCAGATCACAATGCTATGATCTTAGCAATCAACAACAAGAGAAACAACAGAAACTACTCAAACACCTGGAAATTGAATAATTCCCTCTTAAAAGAAGGATAGGTAAAAGAGGAAATGAGAGCAGAAATTAAGAAGTTCTTGAAATTGGATGAGAATGAGGACACAACATACCGAAACCTCTGGGACAGTATGAAGGCATTCTTAAAAAGTAAATTAATAGAACTGAGTGCATACATCAAATATCTAGAAAGAGCCCAGATAAATAGCCTTATGCTACAACTCAAATGACTACAAAAAGAGGAACAATCCAAATCCAAAGCTAACAGAAGATAGGAAATTACTAAAATCAGAGCTGAAATCAATGAAATTGAGAACAAAAAAACAATAAAAACTATTAACAAAATTAAGAGATGGCTCTTTGAAAAAATAAACAAGATTGACAGACACCTTGCCAAGCTCACTAAAATGAAGAATGAAAGAAAGCAAATCAACAAAATCAAAGACAAAAATGGGGATATCACCACAGACTCATCCAAGATCCAGATGATTATCAGAACCTATTTTCAAAATTTATACTTTGCCAAGTTTGATAACCTGGAGGATATGGACAGGTTCTTGGACATCCCCTCTTTAACACAGGAGGACATTGAAAATCTAAACCAACCTATCACAGATAGCGAAATTGAAGCAGCAATCAAAGCTCTCCCAAAAAAGAACAGCCCAGGTCTGGATAGATATAAGGCAGAATTCTACCAAGCCTTCACAGAAGTACTAACACTGATCCTCTACAAGGTCTTCCAGGAAACTGGTAGCGTGGGAACACTCCCAAACACTTTTTATGAAGCAAACATTACACTGATTCCAAAACCCATTAAAGACATGTCAAGAAAAGAAAACTACAGACCAATTTCCCTGATGAAAATTGATGCAAAAATCCTTAATAAAATTTTAGCTAATCAGATACAAAAGCACATTAAAAAGATAATACATCATGATCAAGTGGGCTTCATTCCAGGAAAACAAGGCTAGTTCAACATATGCAAATCAGTAGATGTAATTCACCACATACACAGAATTTAAAACAAAAATCATATAATCATCTCAATTGATGCACAGAAGGCATTTGATAAAATTGAACACCACTTTATGCTCAAACCTCTGGAAAAGATAGGGATCAAGGGAAGATACTTTAACTATGTCAGATCCATTTATGACAGACCCATAGCCAACATTATTCTCAATGGAGAAAGACTGAAAGTATTTCCACTGAATTCAGGAACAAGAAAAGGCTGTCCGCTTTCCCCACTCTTGTTCAATATAGTCCTTGAAAACCTTGCCAGAGCTATCAGGCAGGACAAGGAAATCAAAGGAATTCATATAGGAAAAGAAGAAGTTATCTCTATTTGCTGATGATATGATTCTATACCTAGAAGACCCAATAACATCGGCCAGAAATCTCCTAGAGCTTATAGGTTATTTCAGCAAAGTAGCTGGCTATAAGATCAACTCCAGTAAGTCATCAGCTTTCCTTTACTCCAGCAACAAATCCGCAGAAGAAGAAATCAGGAAATCTCTCCCATTCATCATCACCTCCAAAAAAATGAAATACTTGGGCATTAACCTTACAAAGCATATTAAGAACCTCTACAAAGAAAACTATCAAACACTTAGAAAAGAAATTACAGAAGACCTGAGTAGATGGAAAAACATTCCATGCTCATGGTTAGGTAAAACCAATATAATAAAAATGGCTATTCTACCCAAAGCCCTATACAGATTTAATGTAACCCCCATCAAGATACCTATGGCATTCTTCACAGTTATAGAAAAAGCAATACTTAAGTTCATATGGAATAACAGGAGACCCAGACTAGCCAAAAACATTACTCTACAGGAAGGATGAAGTAGGGGGTATCTCAATCTCTGACCTGAAATTATATTACAGAGCTGTAGTAGCAAAAACACCATGGTATTGGTATCAAAACAGAACCAAAGACCAGTGGAACAGAATAGAAGATCCTGAGACAAACCCCCATATCTTTAACTATTTGGTATTTGATAAAGGGGGCAAAAGCATAGTATGAAAGAAAGATAGCCTGTTCAACAAATGGTGTTGGACAAATTGGACAGCCATGTGTAGACATCTGAAGCTGGATCCTTATCTTTCGCTCTGCACAAGAATTAAATCAAAATGGGTCAAAGATCTGGATATTAAGCATACTTCTTTAAACTTACTAGAAAAATAAGTAGGGTCAACACTACAGGACATAGGGAGTCGGCAGCTACTTCCTTAACAAAACTCCCATGGCTCAAGCAGTAAAATCAAGAATAAATGAATGGAATGCAATTAAACTAAAAAGTGCTTGCACAGCTAAAGATCTAGTCAAGAGCATCAAGAGAGAACCTACAGAATGGGAGAAAACCTTTGCCTGCTACACCTCGGACAGAGGGCTAATATCCAGAATATACAAAGAACTAAAAAAATTGAACACCAAAAACACACAAATAATCCAATCAATAAATTTGCTGCAGATCTTAAAAGAAACTTCTCACCAGTGGAAGTCTAGAAAGCCCATAAATATATGAGATAATGCTCTACATCTTTAGCTATAAGGGAAATGCAAATCAAAACTTCAATGAGATATTACCTCAGTTCTGTTACAGTGGCAAAAATAAAAAAATTGAATAACAGATGCTGCAGGGGCTGTGGGAAAAGAGGAACACTGTTACACTGCTGGTGGGACTACAAACTGTTTGAGCCACTATGGAAAGCAGTGTGGAGAATCCTCAAAAAATTAAGGATGGAACCACCTTATTACCCAGCTATCCCACGCCTGGGTATTTTCCCAAAAGAGTTAGAATCAGCATATTATAGTGATGTAGCTTCATCAATGTTTATAGCAGCTCAATTTACTATAGCTAGACTATGGATCCAACCCAGATGCCCCTCACCTGATGAGTGGATACAAAAACTTTGGTACATATATACAATAGAATACCACTTGGCCATTAGAGAAGATGATATTGTGGCTTTTGAAATGAAATGGATGGAGATGGAAAGAATTATGCTGAGTGAAGTATTCCAATCTCAGAGACTCAAAGGCTGAATGATTTCTCTCATCTGTGGATGGTAGAATACACCGGGAAGCAGTATGTTAGATGGCTAAGCTAATAATAACAACTTCAAATTGTATGATTCTGAACATAATAGGAAGATAACTATCTAGGATACTTGGAGGCGTTGGGTGGGGGACAGGATCTGGGGAGTGCTTAGAACACGTAGGAGACTGGAGGTTGGGAATATGTGGGAATCATCTCAGAAGGTGATCTCTGATCTCCACGAGATATTCATTTAACTCACGGGGTCTTCTGGGGGAGCAGCAACATGGGGAACCCAAGCTGGGCATCCAGGATATGGCATTAGCCCTGGATAACTAAGTATATATACATTTTTTCTTGAATGTTTGATAATGTTTCCCCCTCAACTGTATGTCTATATCCATCTATTAAAAAAATAAAGTCTAAAAAATAACTCAGTATTTAGTTTTCAAAATGAACTATAGTTAATATACGTCAGAGCTAAGTTTCCAATCAAACTGCATAACTGTAAGGCTTTTGTATCTTACCCCTCTTCTACTCTTAGCATGACTAAGAGTCACCTCCTTTTGGCCACCCATCACTGTATAATAGTACACAATAAAATGTCACCTGAAAATAAATCGGTGTATGTAGTGGAATGCTAACTATATGAGCAATAGGCCAAGGTATTCAGGAAAGTCAGATTTTTCTTTTCTTCTCCAGTTTCTGTGAGTCATTGCTATTCATGTGAAATAAGATGCCCCCAAGTGGAACTCTAACTTTATAATAAAACACCACCAACTATGAGCAATTGTGACAGTATGGTCTTTCCTGTCAAATAGTGCTTTTGAATTAGAGCACAGGACCCGAGCATTGCTAATGGTAGGGAGCCCAGCTGCTAGCTTCTTTCATTAAACATGTAACTATGAGTACTCACTGTCAGTGAAAGCCAACTAATATTTGTATTCTAAGAGTCTTATTTGGGAACATATTCGTAACTTGGTAACTGACGAAAAGAACTCAGAGTCATTCATAAATTTCACACTGTTTACTTTCATTAGAGAAGCTAAAAGAACAGTTACAATTAATTACATTATTTTCCCTGTACATATGTTAAGCTTTATAATCCAAGGACCTCTAAGATATTGGAACTGAACATTCTGACCAACGAGATCCATGCTTCTTTTGGCAGTTGAAAGAAAAAAAAGAATTTATCTTAGCACACAAATTTTCTGCAAAAGATTCGCATCCATGGATAAAGAGCATGGAGAACTCAAAAATGAAAGAATTCACATGTTAATGTGGAGATGGAGAGTGAGTAAAAATAGAATAAGAGAGCCAAATGCGGATGGTGGTGATTCATTTCCAACAACATCAGCCAAAGAGTGAATAATGGCTGTCTGGCGTACAATGTAAAGTCTTAGAGATCAAATTTGGGCCTAAAAATAAATAAAGATTTTAGAATCTTTTATTACTTGAGATTGATGGCTCAGTTAGTAGTAAAAAACACCATGATGCTCTTTGATAAGACAAAGCCAAACCAATTGACTGGTAACAGGAAATGATTTATCAATTGGAAATGGACCAAAAGACTAAGGCACACTCAATTTTTTACTTCTGAACTATGTACCAATTAAAAACTGCCAGCTGTTCCTCAACTGATATATCCTGCTAATTCAAATGACCTTTGTTTTTGTTGCCCAAATACATTAAAGTTTAATTCTTTTCTGATCTTCAAAGGGATCCTTATTGTCTACCCACCATGAAATAAGCTTGGGGATTACTAAAGAGGGTAGAGTGAGTCTTTTTGTCTTGAACAATTGAAGTTAGCCAAACTTTATCTCTAGGGGAAAAAATTGATTTCTTACAAGTTTCAGAATTCTATGCAACTATGCAAAATTCAATCTAATCGGAAAATATTGAGGTTTTTTTTCTCTTGATACCTCATGCTTATCAGTATATTGCCACAGTCAAAATGTTCTAGGGGAAATGGTTGTAGGATGTCAGAATAGTTAAATCTTTTCATTCCATTTTGGAATTGCTATTGTTTTCACTTTTTTTTAAGAGAGACAGAGAGAATCAATTTTATTTAATTTTTCATGTGGCTGTCATTACTCTGACAATTATGCACGTGGTGCTGGGGTTCAAATCTGTGTCCCTGTGCAGGCCAGGCAAGTGCAGTAACTGCTAAGCCACCGCTCCAGCACCATTCACCTATTTTTTAAAGAGTGAAAGACAGTGAGTGAGAGAGAAAGAGAGAGACAGACACACACACAGAGAATCAATTTTTACTGAGGTTTTCACATGGCCTTCTTTGCTCTGACACTTAGTTGTGTACATAGGTGCTGGGGTTTGAACCCATGTACTTGCGCATTCTGGGCAAGTGCCGTAACTGCTGAAGGTTCTTTTCATGTGTTTAGCTGCTAGTAATCACCCCACTTCCATGAGTACCTCATGAATATTCAAATGTGATGGAATTACTTCCTGATTTTCCTGTCTTAATTTTAGGGCTCTAGTCTCTGCTGCGAAAATCATTCCTAAGTTAGTAAATCAGGAGAAAGTGGATTTTGATCAGAGCTCCTGAGGGTCAAATATCAAACATGGATTTCTTAAACACTGCATAGTCTTGACTTAAGAGAACAACAACAAAAATAAGAATATGCACAATTGAACTCTTAATTCCTATGGGGAACACTTAAGGTGATTTGGAGAAACTTTATTTCATCCACAGAGACAAAGCTATTAAGTGATTTTTTAATGATCATCTTATAAGGTCAAGAATCTTATGTTAATCACCCTGAAGATCATTTATTTAATAAATGATCACTCATTTATTAAATAAGTATTTACTGAGTACCACTCTAAATCATTCATTATTCTATAATTCTGGGGTTATACCAGCAATCAAAATAGGGCTGGAGTATTGGCTCAGCGGTTATGGCGTTTGCCTGGCATGTGCTAGGATGCAAGTTCGAACCCCAGCACCAAGTACACAACAAAGTGTGAGAGCAATGAGGCCACATTTAAAACCAAATAAAAAGTTATTCTCTCTCTTGAAAACATAATCAGGATTCACATTTTCATGCAAAATATAGGAAAACAAGAAAACAGAAATAAAGATAAGAAAAAATATCAAATATAAATTCTATGCAGAGAACTATAGATAATAGAGTGACTTGGAGGTTACTTGTGATTAGGATAAAAGATCTCCTGGAGAAGGCAGCATTTAAGAAAAGGTCTTTATGGTGTACAGACCCTGGCATATGAAGATTATGTGGAAAAGTTTCTGATCTGAGGGAACAGTGAGTAGGCTCATTTATTCCAATTAGAAACTGATACTCTAAGGCTCCCTTTGAATAGTAGATAAAAGCAAGAATAGTATATATGTTTGGAATATATAATAAAAAGGAAAATCCTAGGAGGTGGGCAGAGGTTACATCATTCTTTTTAAATGAGACTGGATTTTATTCTAAGATACTAGGGAGCTTTATATAGGGGACTGATATGACCTGATTAACATTGGGGCAGTCTAGAAATCAATGAAATTGAAAACAAAAAAAAACAATAAAAAGAATTGATGAAACAAAAAGCTGGTACTTTGAAAAAATAAACCAGATAGATAGGCCCCTAGCGAATCTAACCAAAAAAAGGAGAGAAATGAGGCAAATCAATAAAATCTCCAATGAAAAAGGAACCATCACCAACAACCCCATAGAAATCCAACAAATTATAAGATCGTATTTTGAAAACCTATACTCCTCCAAATTTGATAACTTGAAAGAAATGGATAAATTTCTAGACACTTACAGCATCCCTAAATTAAATCAGGAGGATATTGAAGTCCTAAATGGCCCAATCACAGGCACTGAAATCCAGTCTGCAATTAAAAGTCTACCAAAGAAGGAAAGCCCAGGACCGGACGGCTTCTCCGCTGACTTTTACCACACTTTTGAGGAGGAACTAACACCTCTCCTTACTAAGTTATTCCAAGAAATTGAAAAGGAGGGAATGCTCCCATCCACTTTTTATGAAGCAACCATAACTCTGATACCAAAACCGGACAAGGATACATCAAGAAAAGAAAACTA
>PVKS010051872.1:0-10972 GCA_004027875.1 Aplodontia rufa
AGGATGTTCAGTTAAACTTAAATCTCAAAACAACATATTGTTATGAAATATTTAGATTTTTATATAAATATATCCTAATATTGCAAAGGATATCATGTTTACAGGAAATTAAATTTAACCAGGTATTCTGTATTTTACATGCCAAGCTTACATTACCTCTAAAAGGTAACATTTATACTTATAAGTTAAAAACTTATCAGTGCTGAGCACAAAATTCTATTGAAAAATGAATTCATGTGTATTTTTGACAAATGTATTTTTTGTTTGTTTGCATTATTCCAGGCACTCAGAATTGTTCAGTTGATGGGCCCATTACAGAGGTGCTTCTGCTCTGAATGAATGCTAGTGCCATGTCTGATCTTTTCATACTTATCCTAAGTTATCCTGGGATTATGCTCATCATCCTCTGACCACCACCTTGCAGAGGCAGAAAAAGGGCATTCCCTATTCTCATGGGCTCTATTTTTAAAATCAATAAAATTTAACAGAAGCTTCCAGATTAATTCTTGAATTCTTTGACTGAGAATTTGATTGTTCTTCTGTGCAAAACCCAATCACTGACAAAAGGTGGCATAACATCACTGTTAGTGCAGGACAAATATGTGCCAAGCCTTGTAGGAAAGGAGTATAGAGGTGAAAACTGGACACATTGTCAGGTTTACAATCCTATTAATGGTTCCTTATAAGGGAGATCAGCTCTTCTATTTCTTCTATCTCTCCCTTTCACTCTCTCTCATCTCTCTCTATCTCTATTTATCTCTCTTCATATTTTCAACACATAATTATGAGGGTTCTCTATATACCGGGCATTATTTGTACTACAGATGTTTGAATGGGATACCCTCTCTCCACAAACATTTTATAGGCCTCTTGCTATGGTTTAGTTGTGAGGTGTCCCTTCAAAGATCATATGTGAGGCAGGGCAGGGAGGTTTAGTGGTGAAATAATCAGGTTATGAGAGCCTTAACCTAATCAGTGTGTTAATGCCCTGGTAAGGACTGAGTGGTAACTGTAGTAGGTAGGGTAGGCTGAAGGAGGTGGTTCACTGGGGGCAGGGCATGTTTTGGTGTATATATTTGTTCTTGGTGAGCAGACAACTCTCTCTGCTTCCTAGTGTGATGTCCTAAGCTGCTTTCCTCCATCACACTTGTCCACCTTTACATCGTGCCTCACTTCCAGCCCCAAGGAATGCAGTCATCTGTTTGTGGGCTGAAAGCTCTAAAACTGGGATCCCAAATAAACTTTTCCTCCTCTAATTTTTCTTGTCGGATCTTTTGGTCACAGCAGCAGAAAAGCTGACTAAAACACCTCTTCTACATTGGTTAATGATTCCATTTGATAACTCAATTAGAAAACAAATAATCAGATTGTAAGGATTCAACTTCCCTCTGTGAAATCTATCTGTGTTTGCCTCCACATTCTGCTGCCTCTTTCCAGTCATGGTGGGAAAAACAGCCCTAAGAAAATAAAAGGCAACTCTACCCTGTGTGCTGCAAATACAGAAAGCTGTCACACTAACCTTCTCATCTCTTACTTTCTCTCAGTATAACTTATTTTCCCCACATTCCCAGTCTCTCCTTCTTTACCTTTTGTCCCATCAGTATGCAAGCATATTGTGAGATCCCTCAATTTTAAAACATATTCTCCCTTGACAGATACATATTTTTTTCCAGCAACCACTTGATTTTTACAGTCTCCTTCAAGGAAAAGTTCTCAACAATATTGTTTTGTGCATTTTTACATGCTTCATTGTGCATTCCATCATTTGTCTCCTCCATCTGCTTTATGAACTCCATATTCCATTGGCCCTACAGTTGTCAACATGATTATCATGCTTCTTTTGGACAATTCCAGTAGATAGTTTGCTATCCTCATCTTGGTTCATCTCTCTTCAAATTTGACCATTGTGTTCTTCAAATACTTCTCAGTTTCCATGATGGCTCTGTTGTCATTTTTCCTTCTATTTTTCCTCAGGTTGTATTTGCTCTATGCTTTCTTTTGGTGATATTATAAATTTACATGATTTAAATCATATGTGTAATGTATTTATTCTCTCGTATAAGTGTCTTACCTAAACTATTACCTTACACAACTGTCTTATTGTTGTTTATTTAGTGTTTTCATGCAAATGTCTCCTAAGCATGGCAAAATTAACACCATAGGTTATTAATTCTCATTCTTTCTGCACCCCAAATCAATCCATCAATAATAATCCTGCTGTCCCCCTAATCTATCTCAGGTAAGAGAATTCTTAGACGTGTCACACAATTATTTCATTTTTAATTTCTCCCTCTTATTACCAACCATATGCATATAAACAATCTGTGTACACACATTTGCCTTAACTTTAAAATATATCTTAAAGTTTTCTACTTTACTTCCACTTCACTACTATCATCTCAGTCTAATCCATCATCATTTTTATTTTAAAATACTACAGTGATTACAAAGCTTCTCTTTTCATTCTGGCCCCTTCCATTTTTCCCCATAAGCTAAACATATTAATCTTTCAAAAATATGATCATACAATGTACCTCTGCTAACTAAAATTCTCCAATGGTTTCTCTTTGCACTTATAATAAGTCTAAACTTTTTTTCATGGTATAAAGGAACCCTTGCCTAGACCTTCAACCTTACTTCAGGTCACTTCCTTTGTTTAGTGCATTCATTTACAAAGGCTTTCTAAAAGTTAATAAAACACATCAAGCCTTTTCTTTCCAAGTTTTTAATTATTAACACCTTCAGATTATATTGAGTGCTTATGGATTGTTTTATGAAACAAAATTTCCAATATGTTAAATACATTCTTAATTCCTTAATAACTTATTGATTCAACAAAATAGTGTTATAATTACAAACCAGCCAAATTCCTAACCTTTGGAATTGCCATCTGTTTTTCACATTAGAAAAATTCTCTTGAATATCACTTCAGTTTCTGTGTGATCCTGTTTTCTGGCACTATACTTGACCTGAAGTAGAAGTGAACCACTACCTCTCCTTCCTGTGCTCATCCCTATCATTACTGTTCATTCAAACATGATGCTGTTTCAGTTCTATTAAAAATTTAACTTTGATAAGTCCTTGGCACATCATAAGAACCTGAAATTTTTTAAATGATAAGATGTAATCTTTCTGCATAATAAGCTCTCAATTTCAAGTTCCTCATCCTTATCCCTCAACTCCACGCCTGTTATTCTATAACTCTGTCCACCCCATCCAAATGCCCTATCTTATTGTTCTTCATATGGAACTCTATTTTCACTCTTTCATTTTCTGGAATATGACCAGTAATTAGGTATTTTACTGGATGTGAGAGACTTTTTTATATGGTCATTTCCAGTCTTAAAAGGGCATTAACAACAGAAAAGAGATTTTTGGGGGTTTTACTTAGCTCCAAAACAACAATTAATGATTTGATTAATTGCTCATTTTGTTTTATTAGTGAAGTGCTCTTTCCCTCAGCTTTGCCTTCAAACTCCCTTCTTTCCTATCTTTCTAGTATTTGCCAGAGTACTAAACAAAGCATGTTATTCTTCACAGCTCCCTATCAATTCCAAAAACAACTACATAACGGTGATTATTAGAGGAATTAGTAAACCACAAAACTTCTTGTTTCACATTCAAATTTTTAGGCCAATTCAAGAAAAATTTAATAAGTAGGAAGTTATGTCTATCTAACAACTTACATGGTGTATTTTCATTGTTTCTATTAAAGTTAATCTGAAGTGGTAACTAGTGTCAATAATTTGCTAGCACCTGGGGTCCACCTTTCAAAATACTTTTCAATGAAATAATTTCAGATGAAGGGATTGATATTTAAAGCAAATGTATTTACCAAATCTAAGTATTCAGAAAACCAAATTTAAAATTCAAATATTTTCATAAAATTGTACATTAAAATAAAGAATATACTTAGTCAAGTACTATAAATGTACAACTATAAAGTCTCCTCCAGGAAACAAAATATTGAGGCATATTAGAAAAAGTTGAGGGATGGCAGATCAGTTCTAATCTGGTATTTAATATTTTGATTTTATTCCTGTTGGTGTTGTATTTTTGCCCTAAAAAATTACCAAACATTTTATTGCTTAGAATAACCAATGTCCTGGTGTTCATCAGTCCAAAATAAGTTTTCCTGGGCCAAAACCAATGTGCCAGCACTCTCTGGAAGACCTCGGGGATTTGTTACCAGTCATTTACAATTTCTTACAGAGAGTAGGACATGGATCTTTGCCTGTATCCAAAGTTTATTTTATTCATTATGATACAAAATGATCTTGTGGAACCTTTGAATATCATTTTCTTCCATTAAATGGGGATTAGTAAGTAGGATATTTTGGAAACCAAATGAAATAAAAACCTAGGAAAATGCATATAAGTGATAGAAACTTAATGAATTAAGTTAACATATTGTAGCATGGAGCATGGATAGATGAGTTCCTTGTGTTGTGAATTCACAGAGCAAAATCCACAGACACAAGGATGAAAGCAAAGTAACATGATTAGATTTATAGAAAGAAAGAAAAAAAAAAAGAGCTCCTGAAGTGGAAGGGGTTCCAAGTGAAGGATGCCAATGGGTGTCTGTGCCCAGACATTTTTATGGCCTTGGTCTTTCCTTATACATGATTGGTGGAATATAGGATTTAGAATAGGGCCAATCAACTCTCCCTATTTTGTCTTCTTTATCAAATCTGGGAAGATTAGTTTTCAAGCCTCTATTAATCTAAATGGTTGAAGTGAGTGTTGGAACAAGAGGAAGTGCTTTAGAAATATTTTATAATTGGCCTTTGCTAAGGGTATGGTTATGGTTAGAAGTAACTAAGAAAGAATCATTGTGCTTGTCAGTGGTTGGTTACTTGTCATTATTCAAGTCTTGACTGATATGCTGCCTGCTAGAAACCTTCTGTAAATACCTATTCTAAACCAATATTTCCAAATGTAGACCACGTGCACTTTTCTATATCAAAAAAACAAACAAACCCCCCCAAAACTTGTGTGATCTTGGAATTTCATGCCATTATTCATGTTATATACTTGAGATTGCCCAACTCTCTAATGATTTTTGGTACTCAAGAGGTTACCTGGAGATTGGCAAATTTAGGGAGCATTAGAGATCCTTGCTCTCTAAGAACTGAACTGAACTGATTACAAAAGAGAGGCAGGGGTTTATTGTTTATATCTATGGATTGAATGGTTCCAACAACACCACAACTGCCACAACTAACACCAACAACAAAGACTATTTTAATAGTTGTGTGGTTGAATTTATTATTATGTTAATATAATAATATTTGGCCTGGTCCACTAACTTACTAAACTAACAAGGAGATAAAGCTGACAAATTGGTGCAAAAATTAGAAATGTCATATTGTCTGCAACTATCCAATAGTCATACTTTTCCTGCTAAAATAGAACCACCTATCTTCTACTCTCAGTCTTTATAGTATTAAGAGATTGAGTCCATTAACAGATCCAGAAATAGGCCTTGAATGATATAAGATAATCACCAAATTCTGCTCTCCATTCTGAAGTTAGCATGTATAAGAGAATAAAGATGACAGATCTTGAATCATGTCTTACTTGAAACCAGTTTCATCACTGGATTTTCCAGTTCTGTGAATTAATCAAGAAATTCCCCTTTTTCTTAAGCCATTCAACTAAAAGTTTACTATTTTATTGTCCAGTTTATATCTTTTACAAGTAATGCTATCATTTATCCTAAAAATATTATGTTTAGGACAAAAAGGCAATCTACAAAACTAAAATAAATATATCTCAGTATTTTGGAAGATTCTCTGTGCAGCAAATGCTAAGTACTAATTATTTTATTTATGCCTGAGATCAAACACAGAATTCCTTACTCCAAAAAGTTACATGTATTTAAAATATATAAACATGAGAAAAACAGGAATGTTTATGTGAATTTTTCAGATAGATAATATTTAGATACATACATAGAAGACACAGAATAAAGTACAGGTTGCCTAAATTAGTGAATTTACAAATAAATGAATGAGGAAATGCAGTACTAGCTCTTACTAAATTTGAGAGCTTGTCAACTTAAGCTACTATATTATTAAAATTTTAGGTCACCCAAATAATAAATGTCCTTCAGATGCCCACTTGAAAAATTCAGAATAAATTGCAGAGCTGCATATTTGATCTCTTTGCAAAAATATTCATTGACATCTAGAGCTTGCCCATTTATAATTCTGCTATTCACACATTTTCCCAGAAAAGAGTGCAGCTGCCTATTAAAATAACCATCTAATCTATAGCCAACATTCCTGGCATATGCTACATAAATAAATAAATAAAATCCTGTGATTTCCCATTAGGCACAAAAGTCACCTAAACTAAGGTAACAATCATATATATTCAATATACTGAATTATTTGAAATATTTATTAATTTCATGCAATTAAAGCTGTTTGTTCTTTATTTGGAAAATGCTTAAACTGAATTTTTCTAAAAATAAGACATATTTTTAGGACTAAGTTTTTTTGTTTTTTTTTTTGTTTTTTTTTACTAAGAAGATAGCTCTTTTGCAACTTTCTTTTGGGAAACGAAATAAGCTGAGTATAGTACTGAAATATATAAAAAATGTTATCCCATTATAGTGAGTGTTTTTAAGACACAAGCAGAAAGTAGTCTGGAGTGCTGAAAGCTATATTAACTTCAGCAAAACAGAATTCAGAGCCTCCTTCAAAGCTCATGCTTTTTATTCTCATGGCATAGCCAAGATAGTATATACAAGATTTCAAGCAAGTATTTTTTCCTTAAAATCAAAAGGCGAAATCTTTTGCAACTGCCTGTAAACAACCAAAGAGTCTTGGCTACAGTCTAAATTTAATTTACTTAAACTCATTCTTTCAGCTTGAACTTTTAGAAGAGAAAAATAAAAACTAAGAATAGCAGAGTAACTTTCTAACAGTCTTAATTTTAACAGAAACTTATACTTGTATAGCACCTTAGAATCAAAAAGTGCTTTTCTGTACCTTACCTACTTTGAACTTCTAAATGGCTTGTGAGAATTTCAGAAATGGTGTTCTGTGACAACTTATGGGTCAGTGACTCATTCAATGCTTTATAATTTTACATAAAAGATTTCAAAACCTCTCAAAAATGTTTTTTCACTGCAAAATATACTACATATGTAAATGTACATATCATGAAGTATTGATGTAGCCAACTCTTACAGCGCCTACTATGAAGATAAAAGTGGCATTATTCATGCCATTACATAAATTATATCTACATAGTGATTTTTAAAAGGTATATTTTTTCTCTAATTAATATTTGATTTTTTTTACTATTAGATAAGCTTACATATTGCTGTGTAACAAGCCACCTCAAAACTTGGAGGCTTAAAAATACTATTCACTTATTTAGTTTGTATAGCTGCTATGTGGTCAGGTGATGATTTGGACAGATTATCCCTACTTCAGCAGCATCAGGGAGGTGGCTCAGCTGGAAAAAGGAAGATCTACTTTTAAGATAGTGCTGGTTGTCAGTGTGTTAGGTATTCTTTTCTGTGTAGGATCTCTGAGCTTATTCATGTAATAGTGACTAGTTTCAAAGAAGAAGAGTGATAAGAAGGGTGGGGAGAAGCTGTCTTAACTTTTGTGGGCTAATCTCAGAGATCACATGAATGAAGTCTCGCATGGTCATAAACCTGCCTAAATTCACAGAGGAGAACATTGACCACATAAATTCATGATTAAGATGGAAGATGGAAGACACAGGAGCCATATGAAAAATATTTATTATTTACAAGTCCTTAACTTTCAGTGAGTTGAGTTAGAACAACAAAGAAGTTACGATACAAGATAATCTTAAAGAAACTTTTGTCACAGTATTTTTCAATCTTGCCCTTAAAAAATTGATTTGCAAATAAAATTTCTAATTTATCCTCATCACATAACAATTTAATACTTAAGTCTTATAATGATTAAAATTGTGAGATGGCAACGTAATTTTCTTTGTTTCTGCTGCTCTTTCTAAAGCATTGAAATTTTATCCTTGTAAAATACATTGAATGATGGTGTTTAGTAGTAAAATCATGGTAAATCCTCAGAGAACCATAGCATTTTAACTTTTTCCCCACATTCCTCTCTGTTAGCTCACTCTATCCGCTTAAAATATAAGGATTATTATACTAGAAGTAATTTATCTAAATAATGAGAACTCTGTCCTAATTGAATTGAGAATCAATTGTTGACATCTCAGTAAGTCTTAAAATTTCTATTTTTTCCAGTATTTTATAAGAATATGTTCAAATATGTGGAAATAGAAAAAAATTAAACATTATCCTTTCATAAAATCAAATCATGTCAAAATTTTTAAATATTTGCCTTATAGACCCCTCACTTCTGAATCACTTTAAAATGTTATAACATCCCATATTATCTCTTATACTTCACCTTCAAGTTCTTATGAATAAGAATATTGTCTTTTAGAACCATTATATAATTAAGAAAATTGACTGATAAAGTGTATACTGTCTTTTTTCCATGTGTACCAAGAAAGCATTTGTATCAGTGGCTGCATTTGGTAATCTCATTAGATTTTTGTTTTTAACCAAGAACAGCTCTCTCCCTCATTTATTTTTCTATTACATTGACTTTTTACATAAAAAAAGATTTACATTGAGTCATAGAATGTCTTGAAACAACAGAAGTTACAGACTTAAACAATACTTTAAACATCTTAAGCATTTGTCTTAATAATATTAAAATATTCTACTATTCCAAATGATTTAAAATCAGGAATCTTTAGTCACTTTCTGTCACAGTGTAAAATACACACACACACACAGACACACACACACAGAATAAGTACTGGCTTTAACTTGATTGGCTAAAAAAATTAACTGTCACCATTCCTTCACACATAAATTTAAAAATCTGTCACCTAATATGCAAAGTGTAGAAAATAAAAAATCAGGATTTTATATCAATTCAGATTTAGTGAAGCATAACAAAACATTGCTTTTTAATTTTTATATTAAATGTTCAATTTTTCTAATAAATAAAATATGTATTTTTATTTAATTTTGTTAAGTTGTAGATTTTCAAGGAGAAAAATCTCTTTCATTAGTGTCATTCTATTATCTGCAAACACATTACAATTTGTGATGTCTTCCTTTTGAATTAATTCTTAGTATTCTAAAATATACAATTGTGTTTCTAGAAATACTCTTTGCTTGCAGAACATTTTATTGGATATTAAGATATAGCATTCCAACTTATTATTTGAGTAGTTTTTCATCCATCCACTTTAGAACCATCTGTAACTTTACATTGTGTCTTCTAAATAACGTGTAATGGAGCCCTGCTTGACTTTTTCATTCTTGTTTCACTGCCTACTTTGTAGTGTTCAAGTAACTTTTGTATATATGTCTGTGGTCTTTGGAATTTAATCCAGCGGTGCTCTACCACTGAGCTATACACCCAGACCTTATTTCTTTTTCTTTTTTTAATTTTGGGACATTGTCTTCCTAAATTGCCTAGGCTGGTCTTGAACCTGTGATATTCCTGTCTCAGTCTCTCAAGTCACTGGGTCAATTCACTTTTAAGATGATTCTTAAAAGCATCATATTTATGCCTAGCATGTTATGATTTATTTTTTGACTTTCCCCTTTGGTATTTTTTAGTGTTATTTCTTTATTCCTCTTTTTCTCTTCTTTTGGATTGGATTATTTAAATAATTTTAAAATAGCATTTCTATGTACATATATGAATATACCACGGGGAAGCTCACCATCATGTACATCAACAAGAATCCAATTTAAAATATATGGGTATATGACACAAAGATCAGTAGAGTAGAGAGGAAGTGTAGGTCCTGGAAATGGAAATAAAATAAGTTATATTCCATACTTTTATAATTATGTCAGAATGGATTCTACTATCATGTAGAAACTAAAAAGAATCAATAAAAAATACTAGTTCCCTAAGGTTTTCAGTTACACAGCTTTGTGAATTACCATATACTGTTTAAAAAACATATATAGTCATATTCTCCTAGCTTTTCTTTTGTCATTAGCTTTGCATTTCCCCAGATATTATTATGCTTTTATATTTTGTAAAATATTTTATATCCTAGTTTAGACTCCAACTTCAAATTCCATCTTTTGAGCAGCAGTTCAAATTTGAATTCAAACTTTTACCTCAGCAGTAGTTTCAACGCGTTCCACACATACATGGTTCAAAAGGCAGGAAGAGTCTGTGGCAGTCATGGAACAGATATGGAGCTCTCTTCTAAGACTGTCCCATTTGCAGAAGTCCCAACATCCCCACCTGGTGGTGATCCAGCCCACCATAGGCTCTGTTGTTCAGTTCCTCCGGACAAAGACGTAGTAAACTTTTCATACAGCTTTTGCCACTGTACCAGCATGAACCAAGGTTCACTCTCACGTTAAATTGACATAATAGCTAACTCATCACAAGTTGGTCCAATTTTCAGATTTTAACATCTCCCCCAAATCTGTGTTTTTGTATAATCTCTAGAAACTTTGGATGGTTCATTTTGTTGTTTGATTTTTTAAAAATCCAGACTTGATTATTTTTATCTCAAGAAAGTACTGGTATTATGTGTTAATTCTGACATTGGGTGTTTGAAATGTACAAGGCTTTTTATCTTTTACAATGCCCAATTGCTAGATTCAGCTAATTTTTCCCTTATGGAATTTATTTCTCTATCCCCTGCATTTCGTTAAGCATGGATATCTCCTAAAGACTTCATTAGATCTAGGACAAATTATTTTTGATAAGAATAATCTTCCTATTCTAGTATGTATTTTGGTTATATCATATGGTATTATGTAATTTTATTATATGCTTAGTAATGTCAGGTGTCTATAAGAAAAGCTATGATGATTAAAGTGGTCTCCATCAAAAAGACAAAAATTTTCCTTTACAAAAACCAAAAACTCTGCTGTACTATAATTTGGCTCTGTGCAATATATTGC
>PVKS010051873.1:0-10972 GCA_004027875.1 Aplodontia rufa
TTGCTCTGCCAAGCCCGGGATGCGCTCAGAGGCACCCTGTTCCCAGGGTTCGTGTCCAACATCACCTCTGAGAGTCACTTGTACCCTCTATTCCTTCTGGGCGCCACCCAGCGTGGGGCCTGCTGGGGGGTGAGGTCAGTCCCTGGCTGGTCTCCTGGGCCTTCCCGTCGCAGGTGCAGAAGGGTGCTGGTTCCTATTACGAAGCTGGGGGTCGAATTGGTGTTTGATCCTCCCCTCCTCAGCTTGGAAGAGCATGGAGAAGCCGGCACCCTGTGGGTGGTGACGACCCTTTCCTGCACTTCTCCATCCTCTTTTCCACTCCGCCCTTGACCACAGCCTCGAGGGCTGGGAGGTGTAAGAAGGGGAGAGAGAGAGGAAAATTTGGTGGGGAAGTATTGTTCTGCCAAGCCCAGGGTGCCGCTCCCTGGCATCCTGTTCCCAGGGGGCTTGTCCAACTTCACCTCCAAGAGTCCCTTGGCCCCTCTCTTCCTGCTGGGTGCCACCGGGCGTGTTGGCATGTTTGAGGGGGTGGTCGGTCCCTGGCAGGTCTTGCACCACTTTCCTTCCCAACTCGATGGCAGGATGGTGCTCATTCTAGTTACGAAGGGAGTGTCACCATGGTGATTGATCCTGCCCTCGTTGGTTTGGAGGGGTGTGAAGAAACCGGTACCTGGTGTGGGGTGACGACTTATTCCCACACTTCTCCATCATCTTTTCACTCAGCCCTGGGGCACAGCCTCCAGTGCTGGGAAGGGGAGAAAGAAAGGAAAGGTCGGTGGGGAAGGGTTGCTCCACCAAGGCCTGGATGCGCTCAGCGGTGCCCTGTTCCCAGGGGACATGTCCAACAGGACCTCCGAGCCTCGCTTTGCACCTCTCTTTCTGCCCCACGCCGACCTGCAGAGTATTGGGTGGGGATGGAAATCGGGTCCTGGAGGGTCTCACGTGACTTTCCTTCCAAACGCGGGGGGTGGAGGGTGTTCATTCCCGTTACAAAGTGGGGCGTCGCCGTGTTGGTTGCTCCTGCCCTCTTCTGCTTCGAGGGGCGGGTTGAAGCCAGCACCCTGTGGGTGGTGACGACACTTTCTCGCACTTCTTCTCCATCCTCTTTTCCACTCCGCCCGGGGGCACCGTCTAAGAGGCTGGGATGGGGTCGGGAACGGAGAGAGAGAGGAAAGGTTGGTGGGGAAGTGTTGCTCCGCCAAGCTTGGGGGGCCGCTCTGCGGCACCTTGTTCCCAGGGGGCTTGTGCACCTGGACTTCTGAACGTCGCTTGACCCCTCTCTTCCTGCTAAACGCTGACACGTGCGGGGACTGGTTGATGGGGGAGGTCGGTACCTAGCGGGTCTCTCACACCTTTTCTTCCCTTTGCGGGGGCAGGAGGGTGTTCGTTCCCCTTAGGAAGAGGGGGATCACCATGGTTGATTATCCTGCCATCCTGGTCTTGGAGGGTTGGGTAGAAGCCGGCAGCCGGTGGGAGGTGACGTCCCTTTCCTGCACTTCTACTCCATCCTCTTTTCACTCCACATGGGGGCATGGCTTCCAGGGCTGAGAAAGGGTCGTGAAGGGGAGAGAGAGAGAAAAGGTCTGTAGGGAAGCATTGCTCCGCCAAGCCCGGGGTGCTGCTCCCTGCCACTCTGTTCCCAGGGGGCTTGTCGAAGTTCACCTCCGAGAGTCACTTGGCCCCTCTCTTACTGCTGGGCGCTGCCCGGCGTGTTGCGGGTTTGTGGGGGTGGTCGGTCCCTGGCGGGTCTTGCACCCCTTTCCTTCCCATCGTGGTGGCAGGATGGTGCTCATCCACTTATGAAGGGAGTGTCACCATGGTGATTGATCCTGCCCTCATTGTTTTGGAGGGGTGTGAAGAAACCGGCACCCGGTGGGGGATGACGACTTATTCCCGCACTTCTACTCCATCCTCTTTTCTTTCAGCCCTGGGGCACAGTCTCCGTGGCTGGGAAGGGGAAAGAGAGAGGAAAGGTCGGTGGGGAAGGGTTGGTCCAACAAGCCCTGGATGTGCTGAGCGTTGCTCTGTTCCCAGGGGGCATGTCCACCAGGACTTCGGAGCCTCACTTTGCCCCTCTCTTCAGGCCCGCCGCCGACTGGCAGGGTATTGGGTGGGGATGGAAGTTGGGCCCTGGAGGGTCTCGCGTGATTTTCCTTCCCAACGCGGGGTGAGGAGGGTGCTCATTCCTGTTAAACGTGGGGCGTCGCGGTGTTGGTTGCTCCTGCCCTCTTCGGCTTCAAGGGCAGGGATGAACCTGGCACCCTGTGGGCTGTGACTACCCTTTCTTCCAGGACTTCTCCATCCTCTTTCCCACTCCGCCCGGGGCACAGTCCCAGAGGCTGGGACGGGTTCGGGAATGGGGGAGAGAGAGGAAAGGTCGGTGGGGAAGGGTTGCTTCGCCAAGCTTGGGGGGCCGCTCTGCGGCACCTTCTTACCAGGGGGCTTATGCCCCTGGACCTCCGAACGTCGCTTGACTAATCTCTTCCTGCTGAACGCCCCCCCGGCCGGGGACGGGTTGATGGGGGAGGTCGGTACCTAGCGGGTCTCTCACGCCTTTTCTTCCCTTTGCGGGTCCAGGAGGGTGTTCCTTCCCCTTAGGAAGAGGGGGATCACCATGGTTGTTGATCCTGCCCTCCTGTTCTTGGAATGGTGGGTAGAAGCCAGCAGCCGGTGGGAGGTGACGACACTTTCCCGCACTTCAACTCCATCCTATTTTCACTCAGCCTGGGAACACAGCATCCGGGGCTGGGAAGGGTTGGGAAAGAGAGAGAGAAAGAGGAAAAGTCGGTGGGATAGGATCGCTCCGCCAAGTCCTGGATGCGCTCAGAGGCACCCTGTCCGCAGTGGGCATGTCCACCCCAACCTCCCAGCATCGCTTTGCCCCTCTCTTCCTCTTGGCACCGCCCAGTGGGGGCAGTTTTGGGGGGAGAACAGTCCCTGGCGGGTCTCGTGTGCCTTTCTTTCCCGTCGCGGAGGCAGGACTGTGTTCTTTCTCGTTACAAAATGGGGGTCGCCGTAGTAGTTGATCATGCCCTCTTTGTCTTGGAGGGGCAGGGAGAAGCCGGCAACCTGTGGGTGGTGACGAACCTTTCCCGCACTTGTTCTCCATCCTCTTCTCCAATCCAACCTGGGGCACAGCCTCTAGGGCTGGGATGTTGCCAGGAAGGGGACAGAGAGAGGAAAGTCGGTGGGGAAGGATTGCTCCACCAAGGCCGGTGTGCCGCTCCATGGCACCCTGTTCCCAAGGAGCGTATCCAACTTGACCTCTGAGACTTACTTGGCCCCACTCTTCCTGTTGGGCGACGCCGGCTGGGGTGAATGGGAGGGAGGTCGGTGCCTATCTCGTCTCGCACACCTTTCCTTCCCGTCGCGGGTCCAGGAGGGAGCTCGTTCCCGTTCTGAAGGGGGTTCACCGTAGTGATTGATCCTGCCTTCTTTCGTATGGAGGGGTTTGAAGAAACGGGCACCCGATTGGGTTGAGGACCCTTTCCTGCACTTCTCCTCCATCCTCATTTAACTCAGCCCAGGCGCACAGCCTCCAGGGCTGTGAAGGGTCGGTAACAAGAGAGAGAGAGGAAAGGTCGGTGGGGAAGGGTTGCTCCAGCAAACCAGGGGGGCCGCTCCACATCGCCTTCTTCCCAGGGGGCGTGTCCACTGGGACCTCCGTAATCACTTGGCCCTCTCTTCCTGCTGGCTGCCACACGGTGGGGGGCGGTGTGGGTGGGAAGGTCGTTCCCTGGCGGGTCTCCCTTGCTTTTCGTTCCCGTTGCGGGGGGAGGAGGGTGCTTATCCCGTTAAAAAGTGTAGGGTTGCCGTGGTGTTTGATCCTGCCCTAGTTGGCTTGGAGGGGCGGGGAGTAGCCGGCAACCTGTGGGCGGTGATGACCCTTTCCCGCACATCCTCTCCATCCTCTTTAACATTCCGCCCTGGTGCACAGCATCCGATGCTGTGACGGGGTTGGGAATTGGAGAGAGAGTGGAAAGGTAGGTGGGTAAGTGTTGCTCCGCCAAGCCCAGAATGCGCACAGAGGCGCCCTCTTCACAGGGTTCATGTCCAACATGACCTCTGAGAGTCACTTGTCTCCTCTCTTTCTGCTGGGCGCCGCCCAGCGGGGGGCCAGCTTGGGGGGTGAGGTCAGTCCGTGACCGGTCTCCCGGGCCTTCCCGTCGTGGAGTCAGAAGGGTGCTGGTTCCTGTTACGAAGCTGGGGGTGGCCATGGTGTTTGACCCTCCCCTCCTCGGCTTGGAGGGGCAGGGAGAAGCCGGCATCCTGTGGGCGGTGACGACCCTTTCCCGCACTAGATCTCAATCCTCTGTTCCAATCCACCCTGGGGCACAGCCTCCAGGGCTGGGACGGGGTTGAGAAGGGTAGAGAAAGGAAAGGTCAGAGGGGAAGTGTTTCACCGCCAAGGCCGGGGTGCTGCTCCCTGGCACCCTGTTCTAAGGGGGCGTGTCCAACTTGACCTCTAAGATTTACTTGGTCCCACTCTTCCTGTTGGGCGACGCTGGCTTCGGGCTGGACGGGGTGGAGGTCGGTCCCTATTGGGTCTCGCATGCCTTTCCTTCCCGTCGCGGGTACAGGAGAGTGCTCGTTCCCGTTATGAAGAGGGTAACCGTGGTGATTGATCCTGCCCTCTTTCTTTTGGAGGGGTGTGAAGAAGCCGGCACCCGGTTGTGGGTGACGATCTTTCCCCACACTTCTTCTCCATCCTCATTTCACTCAGCCCGGGGGCACAGCTTCCAGGGCTGAGAAGGGTTGGGAACAGGAGAGAGGGAGGAAAGGTCGGTGGGGAAGGGTTGCTCCGCCAAGCCTGGGGGGCCGCTCCATAGCGCCTTTTACCCAGGGGGCCTGTCCACCGGGACCTCTGAGAGTCACTTGGCCCCTCTCTTCCTGCTGTCTGCCACACGGCATGGGTCGAGGTAGGGGGGAGGTTGGTCTCTGTACGGACTCGCACTGCTCTCCTTCCCAATGCGGGGGCAGGTGGGTGCTGGTTTGCGTTACAAATGGGGGGTCGCTGTGGTGGTTGATCCTGCCCTCATTGGCTTGGAGGCACGGGGAGAAGCCGGCACCCTGTGGGCGGTGATGACCCTTTCCTGCATTTCTTCTCCATCCTCTTTTCCACTCTGCTCGGGGTCACAGCCAGCAGGGCTCGGAGGAGTCGGGAAGGGGAGAGATAGAGGAAAGGTCGTTGGAGAAGTGTTGCTCCACCAAGAACGGGGTGCCTTTCCCTGGCACCCTGTTCCAAGGGGGCTTGTCCAACTTGACCTCCTAAAGTCACTTGGTCTATCTCTTCCTGCTGGGTGCCGCCCAGTGGGGCGCCGGATGAGGGGGGAGATTGGTCCCTGGTGGGTTTAGCATGCCTTTCCTTCCCATCGCGGAGGCAGAAGTGTGCTTGTTCCAGTTATGAAGGGAGCTCACCATGGTGATTGATCCTGCCCTTGTTGGTTTGGAGGGCTTTGAAGAAACTGGCACCCGGTGGGCAGTGATGACCCTTTCTCGCTCTTCTACTTCATCCTCTTTTCACTCCACCCGGGGGCACAGCTTCTAGGGCTGGGAAGAGTCGGGAAGGGGAGAGAGAGAGGAAAGGTCGGTGGGGAAGAGTTGGTCTGCCAAACCCTGGATGCGCTCACAGGCGCCCTGTCCCCAGTGGGTGTGTCCACCGGGACCTCCCAGCATTGCTTTGCCCCTCTCTTCCTGTTGGCACCGCCCGACAGGGAGCGGTTTGGGGGTGAGATCGGTCCCTGGCGTGGCTCAGGTGCCTTTCTTTCCCGTCGCAGGGGCAGGAGGGTGCTCATTCCTGTTACAATGTGGAGTGTCGCCATGGTAGTTGATCCTGCCCTTCTTGGATTGGAGGAGTTTGGAGAACCCGGCATCCAGTAGGCGGTCAAGAACTTTTCCCGCACTTCTTCTCCACCTTCTTTAACATTCCGTCCGGGTGCACAGCCTCCAGGGCTGGGACGGGGTCGGGAATTGGAGAGAGAGAAGAAAGATCGGTGGGGAAGGGTTGCAAGGTGAAGCCCGGGGGGTCGCTGCAGGGTGCATGTTCCAAGGGGGCATGTCCACTAGGACTTCCGAGCCTCGCTTGGCCCCTCTATTCATGCCCGCCACCGACAGGCAGGGGATGGAGTGGGGTTCGAAGTCAGGCCCTGGAGGGTCTAGCCCGCCTTTCCTTCACGTCGCGGGGGGAGGAGGGTGCGCATTCCTATTACAAAGTGGGTACATCGTGGTGGTTGCTCCTGCCCTTTCCGGCTTTGAGGAGCGGGATGAATCTGGCACCCTGTGGGCGGTGACGATCCTTTCCCGCACTTGTTCTCCATCCTGTGTTCCAATCCACCCTGGGGAACAGCCTCCGGGGCTAGGACGGGGTTGGGAAGGGTAGAGAGAGGAAAGGTCAGAGGGGAAGTGTTACTCCGCCAAGGCCGGCGTGCCGCTCCCTGGCACCCTGTTCTCAGGGGGCGTGTCCAACTTGACCTCTAAGAGTTACTTGGCCCCACACTTTCTGTTGGGAGACGCCGGCTCGGGGTTGGATGGGGTTCAGGTCGGTCCCTAGCGTGTCTCGCACACCTTTCCTTCCCGTCGCGGGTACAGGAGAGTGCTCTTTCCCGTTATGAAGGAGGTTCAACGTGGTGATTTATCCTGCCCTCTTTCCTTTAGAGGGGTGTGAAGAAACTGGAACCCAGTTGGGGTGGCAACCCTTTCCCGCACTTCTACTCCATCCTCATTTCACTCCACACAGCCTTTGGGGCTGCAAAGGGTCGGGAATGGGAGATAGAGAGGAAAGGTTGGTGGGTAAGGGTTGCTCCGCCAAACCCGGGGGGGGGCGCTCCACAGCGCCTTTTTCCCAGATGGCGTGTCTACCACGACCTCCGAGAGTCACTTGGCCCCTCTCTTTCTGCTGGCCACCACCTGGCAGGAGGAGGTTTGGGTGGGGAGGTCGGTCCCTGGCGGGTCTCACGTGCTTTTCCCTCCCGTCGCTTGGGGAGGAGGGTGCTCATCCCATTAAAAAGTAAGGGGTCACCATGGTCGTTGATCCTGCCCTCATTGGCTTGGAGGGGCGGGGAGAAGCGGGCAACCTGTGGGTGGTGATGACCCTTTCCTGCACTTCTTCTCCATCCTCTTTTGCACTCCGCTCGGGGGCAAAGCCGGCAGGGCTCAGAGGAGTCGGGAAGGGGAGAGAGAGAGGAAAGTTCGGTGGAGAAGTGTTGCTCCACCAAGCCCGGGGTGCCGTTCCCTGGCACCCTGTTCCCAGGGGGTTGTCCAACTTGACCTCCGAAAGTCACTTGGTCCATTTATTCCTGCTGGGCGCCGCCCAGCGGGGTGTCGAATGCAAGGGGAGTTTGGTCCCTGGCGGGTCTTGCACACCTTTCCTTCCCTTCACGGTGGCAGGAGGGTGCTTGTTCCAGTTATGAAGGGTGCTCACCATGGTGATTGATCCTGCAATCATTGGTTTGGAGGGCTTTGAAGAAACCGGCACCCGTTGGGCGGTAATGACCCTTTCCCGCTCTTCTACTACACCCTCTTTCCACTCCGCCTGGGGGGCACAGCCTCCGGGGCTGGGAAGAGTTGGGAAGGGGAGAGAGAGAGGAAAGGTCGGTGGGGAAGGGTTGGTCCGCCAAGCCCTGGATGCGCTCACAGGCGCCCTGTTCCCAGTGGGTGTATCCACCGGGACCTCCCAGCATCACATTGCCCCTCTCTTCCTGTTGGCGCCGCCCGACAGGGGGCGTTTTGGGTTGGAGATCGATCCCTGAAGGGTATCGCGTCCCTTTCCTTCCCATCAGAGGGGCAGGAGGGTGCTCATTCCCGTTACAAATGGAGTGTCGCTGTGGTAGTTGATCCTGCCCTCCTTGGATTGGAGGTGCTGGGAGAAGCCGGTACCCTGTGGGCGGTGATGACCCTTTCCTGCACTTCTTCCCCATCCTCTTTAACATTCCGCCCGGGTGCACACCATCCGGGTCTGGGACGGGGTCGGGAATGGGAGAGAGAGAGGAAAGGTCGTTGGGGAAGGGTTGCTCCGCCAAACCCGGGATCGTCTCAGAGGCGCCCTGTTTTCAGGGTTCGAATCCAACGTTACCTCTGAGTGTCACTTGGCCCCTCTCTTCCTGCTGGGTTACGCCCAGCGGTGGGCCGGGTGTGGGGTGAGGTTAGTCTCTGGCTGGTCTCCCAGGCCTTCCCATTGCGGGGGCAGAAGGGTGCTGGTTCCTGTTACAAAGCTGGGGGTCGCCATGGTGTTTGATCCTCACCTCCTTGGCTTGGAAGGGCATGGTGAACCTGGCAACCTGTGGGCGGTAACGACCTTTTCCCGAACTTCTTCTCCATCCTCTTTAACATTCCGCCCGGGTCCACAGCCTCCGGGGATGGGATGGGGTCGGGAATGGGAGAGAGAGGAAAGGTCGGTGGGGAAGGGTTGCTCCTCCAACCCCGGGGAGCTGCTCCACACCGCATTTTTCTCAGGGTCCGTGTCCACCGGGCCCTCGGAGAGTCACTTGGTACCTCCCTTTCTGCTGGCCAACACCGGCAGGGGGCGGTGAGGGTGGGGAGGTCGGTCCATGGCGGGTCTCCCGTGCTTTTCCTTCCCGTCACGGGGGGAGTTGGGGGCTCATCCCGTTAATAAGTGGGGGGTCGCCGTGGTGGTTGATCCTACCCTTGTTGACTTGGAGGGGGGCGGAAAAGCCAGCACCCTGTGGGCGGTGAAGACCCTTTCCTGCACTTCTTCTCCATCCTCTTTAATATTCCCCCCGGTTGCACAGCCTCCGGGGCTGGGACGGGGTCGGGAATGGGAGAGAGAAAGGAAAGGTCGGTGGGGAAGGGTTGCTCCTCCAAACCTGGAGGGGTGCTCCATACCGCCTTTTTCTCAGGAGGCATGTCCACCGGGACCTCCCAGCATCGCATTGCCCCTATCTTCCTGTTGGCGCCGCCCGACAGGGGGCGTTTTGGGGGGGAGATCGGTCCCTAGCGGGTATCACGTGCCTTTCCTTCCCATCAGAGGGGCAGGAGGGTACTCATTCAAGTTACAAATGGAGTGTCACTGTGGTAGTTGATCCTGCCCTCCTTGGATTGGAGGTGCGGGGAGAAGACGGCACCCTGTGGGTGGTGATGACCCTTTCCTGCACTTCTTCTCCATTCTCTTTAACATTCTGCCCGTGTACACAGCATACGGGGCTGGGACGGGGTCAGAAATATGAGAGAGAGAGGAAAGGTCGGTGGGGAAAGGTTGCTCCTACAAACCCGGGATGCTCTCAGAGGCACCCTGTTCCCAGGGTTCGAGTCCAACTTTACCTCTGAGTGTCACTTGGCCACTCTACCTGCTGGGTGACGCCCAGCGGTGGGCCGGTTGGGGGGTGAGGTTAGTCCCTGGCTGGTCCTCCAGGCCTTCCCATCACGGGGCCAGAAGTGTGCTGGCTCCTGTTACGAAGCTGGGGATCACCATGGTGTTTAATCCTCCCCTCCTTGGCATGGAGGGGCATGGAGAACCCGGCAACCTGCGGGCGGTGACGACCCTTTCCCGCACTTCTTCTCCATCCTCTTTAACATTCCGCCGGGTCCACAGCCTCCGGGGCTGGGATGCGGTCGGGAATGGGAGAGAGAGAGGAAAGGTTGGTGGGGTTGGTTGCTCCTCCAAACCCAGGGGGACGCTCCACACTGCCTTTTTCTCAGGGGTGTGTCCACCAGGACCTCCAAGAGTCACTTGGCCCCTCTCTTTCTGCTGGCCACCACCCGGCAGGGGTCGGTGAGGGAGGGGAGGTCGGTCCATGGCGGGTCTCGCGTGCTTTTCCTTCCCGTCGAGGGGGGAGGAGGGGGCTCATCTAGTTAAGAAGTTGGGGGTCACCGTGGTGGTTGATCCTGCCCTCGTTGGCTTGGAAGGGCGGGAAGAAGCCAGCACCCTGTGGGCGGTGATGAAACTTTCATGCACTTCTTCTCCATCCTCTTTTCCACTCCGCTCGGGAGCACAGCCGGCAGGGCTCAGAGGAGTCGGGAAGGGGAGAGAGAGAGGAAAGGACCATGGAGAAGTGTTGCTCCACCAAGCCCGGGGTGCCGTTCCCTGGCACCCTGTTCCCAGGGGGCTTGTCCAACTTGACCTCCGAAAATCACTTGGTCCATGTCTTCCCGCTGGGAGCCGCTCAGCTGTGCGCCGGATGAGGGGGGACTTTGGTCCCTGGCGAGTATCTCACGTCTTTCCTTCCCATCGCGGTGGCAGGAGGGTGCTTGTTCCAGTTATGAAGGGGGCTCACCATGGTGATTGATCCTGCCCTCGTTCGTTTGGAGGGCTTTGAAGAAACCGACACCCGGTGGGCGGTGATGACCCTTTCCCGCTCTTCTACTCCATCCTATTTTCACTCCGCCCCGGGGCACAGCCTCCAGGGCTGGGAAGAATCGGGAACGGGAGAGAGAGAGGAAAGGTCGTTGGGGAAGGAATGCTCCGCCAAGCCTTGGATTCGCTCACAGGTGCCCTGTCCCCAGTGGGCGTGTCCACCGGGACCTCCCAGCATCGCTTTGCCCCTCTCTTCCTGTTCGCCTCCCCACAGGGGGCGTTTTGGGGGGGGGAGATTGGTCCCTGGCGGGTATGACAGTGCCTTTCCTTCCCATCCAAGGGGCAGGCGGGTGCTCATTCCCATTACAATTGGAGTGTCGCTGGGGTAGTTGATCCTGCCCTCCTTGGATTAGAGGGGCGGGGAGAAGACGGCACCCTGTGGGCAGTGATGACCCTTTCCTGCACTTCTTCTCCAACCTCTTTTCCACTCCGCTCGGGGGCACAGCTAGCAGGGCTCTGAGGAGTAGTGAAGGGGAGAGAGAGAGGAAAGGTCGGTGGAGAAGTGTTGCTCCACCAAGCCCGGGGTGCCGTTCCGTGGCACCCTGTTCATAGGGAGCGTGTCTAACGTGAACTCCGAGAGTCACTTGGCCCCTCTCTTCCTGCTGTCCGCCACACGGCATGGGGCGGGATGGGCTAGGAGGTCGGTCCTTCGCGAGTCTCCCA
>PVKS010051874.1:0-10972 GCA_004027875.1 Aplodontia rufa
ACAACCCCAATTATAATGTGGCTCAACAAAAAGCTGAGAGAGCTGCCTCTCCCCAGACTCTCACCACTGCTGGGCTTCCTTGAGCCTTCCAGAGTCCTCTGCCAGCATTATCCCACCACATGGCTCTTTCAACAGGGCCATTATTTTTCATCAGAAGCAGCATTCCTAAGCTTATATCCATCCCCAAATTGACATAAAAATGTATTTCAAAATGTTTCCCAATGGGAAAATAGAACTGTCTAGCAGCCAGTCATGCTTTGAAATTAAACACAGACCTTACTGCGAGGAATGGAGAGACGACAGAAGTTTTGCCAGTTGCTGTGGTGCCCTGGGCTTATAAATCCTACATTATGTGACTCCTAGAGAGGATACTGATGTGACAACTATGGTACTGTGCATCTGGGTATGGTTATGGGTGGTGGAGCTCAAGGATCATGTTATCTCCCCAATTTGTACAATGACACATTTAACCAAGAATGATTCTACATTATTCAGTTCTATTCCTTATTTTGACTAAGTGCCTCCGTGCCCCTTGATGTTAGAAACTTTTAAGCAAACAAGGTATAAGCTACCGCGAAAGCATTAGGGACACTGAAAACATAGGTGTCATTTGGACCAGGGGATGGCGTCTCACGCCAGATTTTCTAAGAGGCAACATGACTGTCAGAATAGAATGCTTTGGGTTAAACTTCACTTAACTGAGATTTCTAGTTTTATCCTTCTGGTAGTTAGTCAGGATTCAACTCCCTCAACAACAAAGTAAACCACTTACAATTAAAAACTTATGAGTAATCTCAACTAAGAAGTAGATAAGGGGGAAAAAAGTTTTGTTAAGAAACACAAAACATCCATTATTAAGGAAAAGAATGTAAACATACTAGAATCAACATGTTCAAATATTACATAAACACTTATACTTCATGATCACACATGTCTTTTTAGATAAAGTCTGCATGGTCACTTTTGGGAAATATTCTTTTCAAAAGGAGCAAGGAAAGGCATTTTTATAATAAAACTGCTATGAAATATTGTATGTAGTATTGGTTTAACAGTTAGTTAGGAGTTTGGTAAAATTTTTATCAGGTCCGAAATATTGGTCATCAAAGGTTACAGCTCATAACAACCACAGAACCTTTATTCGTTTATTTACTTATCTCTTCATTGGTGCTTTATAGTTAGACATGGAAGTGGAATCACTGTGATATGCTTGTATATGCACATGACATACGCTGGCTAACTTCATTCTGCTGTTCCTCCCCTTTCCTGCCCCTCTTCCCTCCCCCTCGTTCCTCTCCTCTATTCCACTGCTGTCCCCTGTTTTTGTAAAATTCCCCTTCTTTTTTAAAACCCTTATTTCTCTCTCACTTCCTCATATTAGACATTTGACCTTTGACTTTCAGTGTTTGGCTTATTTCATTCAGTGTGATATTCTCCACTGCCATCCATTTACCAACAAATGACACAATTCTTCTTCTGCATAGCTGAGTAATGACCCACTGTGTATATAAGCCTCATTTTCTGTATTCGATCGTGTATTGAGGGACACCTAGGCTGGTTCCATAACTTGGCTATTGAGAACCACAGAGTCTTGACAGCTGGTGAAAACCCTGAGGTGGGGGTGCACTGCTGCAGAGGCCCTGATGCATGCTGATACAAAGCACGGGTTTGGCGCACTCCCATCAAAACACAGAACTGTGCAGCAGGGGAGGTAACATAGATGCTCATGAACCTGACTCTGTCTTTCCACAATGCGTGCATACGTCAAAACATCAGGTTGTACCCCATAAATAGATACAATTTTTGTCAATCAAAATGGATTAAGTAATTAAAAATTTTAAACATGGAAAAATGGGAAAGGATTGCTACAAGAAAATGATTGGTTTTTGAAAATACAATTCAATCTTGTAGATTCTGCACCATTGTGGAGTCCATAACTTTAAAATCTTTCTGCCAAAATCATCTACATATGCTGGCTAAATTGTAATACACTCTTTTTTAAAAATATGCCCAGCTATGCTTTTAGGAAAGCAAGAGAAACTATACTGGTCCAGGAATACACCAGGTATTGAAACCCAACAAGGCCATGAGGTGACGGACTCCATGTGATCCTGAAAGCTGAGGCTGGTTTGGGAGTCTGGGAGCTCGAGTTAAAGCCAACTGGAGATGAGAAATCAGGCACTGGGTTCATGACTTGACACATTTTTCCGGATATTCATACATGTAGCAGAAATACCAAAAAACTTCATAGGTATGAAGGGTGCCACTTGCAGGAACCCATGATTATGTCTTGGGAGGAAGAATGGGCAAAGGCTGGAGATTTAGCAGTATATATGAGATTTGACTTAAATCTTAGTATATTTTATTTTGAGGGTAAATTATAACTGCCTACCACAGTATTTTTTTTTTTTTTTAAGGAGAGAGGGACAGTGAGAGAGAGAGAAAGAGAGAATCAATTTTATTTAGTTTTTCACATGGCTTTCGTTGCTCTGACACTTAGTTGTGTATGTGGTGCTGGGGTTTGAACTCCCGTACTTGTGCATGCCGGGCAAGCTCCATAACCGCTGAGCCACCACTCCAGCCCCTAGCACAGTATTTTTATTCCTTTCTTTTTGAAGTGCTTCACAATTTAAACAAAGAAACAATAAAACCACATGGTATATAAGCCACAAATAAAACATGCAAAATAGATTTTATGAGTTAAAGGGAAAGTCACATACACCCCTTCTTGGGAAGCTCAAGGAAGCTAGTTTCTTGACCTGATGGTGAAAAGCTTGGAGGTCACATGGAAGGTAGGGTTTTTCTACTGTATGTTCATATAAAATCAAAGGTGCTATTTAAATGATGGGAGAGTGCCCGGAAGATCAGAAAGAAATCTCTGCAGGAGGCACAGCACTATTGATGGTCCTGAGGCTGAGATGATAAGAGAATAAAGAGATGTCTTTGAGCAGATTGGCATGGGGAGGCCCAAGAGGTTTATTGTTGGTTTTTACTTTTAGTTTTTGAAGAATCATCCGGCATTCCCAATATCTAACAGCATTTCCCTGAATTCCACACACACGTGCGTGTGCATGAACACGTACACATAGCCTAAACGGAGTCCCCTATCCCAAAAGCAAGGGACAATTTAGGATTCTAGACTTCCTGTCATACTGTAATTTCTATTTTATGGTAGATTAATCTTTTTAAAAGATTTCTAGGAAGTCCTTAGAAAGCAAAAACACAGTTTTAAAATAAATTTCATATGTTCTAAGAAATGGCAGGATCTGCTAAAAGACAATACTGCAAGGCCCTTATACTTACAAAACTATTTCTTATTAATGTAAGTTCGAAGAGTAAACAAGAAACCAATATGAAGAAAATAAGACTACTCAAAGATGGAATAAAAATGTCAAAAAGTGGGGGGGAAATATTCGGTTTTGTAAGGACTCCCGGAGAACAAGCAGAAACTTCGTTTTTTTGTTTGTTTATTTTGTTTTTCCCCTCCTTTTTCTCCTGTTTCTGGTGAGCTCCTGCCACACCTTGTTCCTATTTTTCCTGCTACTCTCACTCTCTTGCTTTGGAGTAAGGTTACATTTCCTGTACACTTTTCTCTGATCATATACGTGTTTTAGTTCTCTCACCCAGGGCACAGTTCTGCCTTAGGCAATCTTTGGATCTTCCCTCGAGTGATTACCTCTTACTGATCACTACACACCTGAACAATGTGTAAGTCACCAGGCAAAGTAAATCATTTTGCCCTCTTTTTACATGAGGCAACTAAAGCTCTGGGAAGTTAGGTCACTTGTTCAAGACCACAAAGCGATAGATATAAATTTCAAATCCAAATCTTTCTGATTCCAACCCATACACTCTCTACCTTCCCTATGTCTTCATTTTGAAATTTTTAGTCAGCACCTACTATGTGTCAAGCATTTGCTATGCACCTGTCACACGGTGTTGAACATAAATCACAAAAATAGAAATGACCCTCAATAGTCTCCCCTATGAAATGCTATCAGGAGCTGAGTTCTAATATGGCTCTGAAGTCACATATGTCAAAATGCAGATATCAGTGACACCAGCTGGGGATTTCCAGTATAAAGTCCCCAGCGCCACCAAAACAATGTTGCAAGTTCTGGAGTCTGGGGCTGCTCTACATTTGCTACACAAACCTTGCATGATGCATGTGCCTCCTTCCTGAGAATTTCCTTCT
Source organism: Aplodontia rufa (assembly GCA_004027875.1). Classification (NCBI taxonomy): domain Eukaryota; kingdom Metazoa; phylum Chordata; class Mammalia; order Rodentia; family Aplodontiidae; genus Aplodontia; species Aplodontia rufa. The sequence goes on from PVKS010051874.1 coordinate 4,193, forward strand.
GACCTTCATTTGTGGCCTTGATACTCAGATGCTGATTCGCACCTGATTCTATTACATACTGTGTTCGGGACAAGGGTTCTTAGACTCTTCTATGTCTGGGTGGTTGGATCAGGGTCCTTTCTCCAAGCACGGATTACCTAGTTAATGAGGGTCAACTCAAAGACCCCATCACACCAGCCTTTTCTCCTATATACAGCACCCCTATAAACCACAAAAATAGCGCTAAATGTCTGAGCTTCTGAATTCTTTATTACTACAAAATTAGTGCAGCTTTCATCATAAAATTATCTTTCTGAAAAGCTATGGGAAAGTCATTCTTAAGAAAAACCCTATATGCACAAACGTTTTCATGATGGTGTTGTTAGAGAGTAGCAAATGTCTAACAGGTAAGGTAATTGATTAAGAATATCAACTCACATGGAATACCGCCATTAACTATTATAATTACGAGGACAAAACAGTAACATAAACATGAATACAATTTGCTACAAAGATAAAGATTATATGTATATAACAACAATGTATTTTAAATGAGAAAAGATGAAGAAAATAAAATTATTTTTATAGTTGTTAAAGAACTGTAGGTGATGTTTTTCCTTCTCTTAGTACAAACATTATAGTAACAGACAGAATTGTAGCTATTCTTACAGCCTTAACAGTTTTGACAGCTTTTTATGATTAGCAGCCTTAAAACTTCAAGTGTAACAAAAGCAGAAAGGGCCAAATAAATCTAGGGCCACAAACTGTCTTCACGGTGTGAGCCTGGTCATTTTAATTCTCTGTGCCTCAATTTTATCATCCATAGAATGGTGAAAATAAAGATATCCATCTCACAGGATTGTTGGGAGGATTACTGTGCCTGGCACCGGCAAGAAAGCTTAGGACTTGCTACATTTCTGTGTACATGTCAATGTGCCATTTACAGACCAAGAAGCATTCATTCATTTATTCTGCATTTAGTTATTCAATATATGTTTACTGAATCCTATCTGGGTCCGGGTAGTATGCTAGGTGTTTTTAATAAAACAGCAAATTAGGGGCTGGAGTTTCAGTGGTTTCGGCGCTTGCCTGGCAAGCACGAGGACCCACTTCAAACCCGAGCACCACGTACACAACTGAGTGTTGGAGCAACTAAGGCCATGTGAAAAACTAAATAAGTTGTTTCTGTCTTTCTCTGTCTCTCTCACTGTCCCTCTCTCTTTAAAAAAAAAAACAAAACAGCAAATTAGATGTTTCTAATCCTTAAGGAACTCCCAATCTAACGAGGAAACCAGGCAAGTAACTAGCATGTGATAAGCAAAGAGTGCAAAAGACACTGGGGAGGGCTTAGAAAGGACCTGATGCAACCCAGATGACAGGGCAGCTTCCAAGAAGGGCTCACGCCCACGTGGAGCTCTGAAGACGCCTTGCATCAGTTCAGCCAGGAAGGGCACTGGTGGATCCAGGAGGGAGGAAGTCTAATCCAGACAGTCTATTCTAGCACCGAGGAGGGGGAAGAATGGTTAGGTAGTGGGTGCAGAAGACAAAGAACATGATGTGTTAGTTTTATTATCTGCTCCAAGTTTTATATGTGTGGAGTGCAGAGATGAGACTAGCAACGTTATCGTCGGAGCCAGGCCTTCCCAGAGAGAAGGCTTTACTAGGTACAGTTATAATCTGTGTCTGTGCATATCCCTGTATCATCACTTACAAATGCAGCCCAATGCTACTTTTGAGTCAGATCTCTGAATAACACAACATCACGTGCTAAAACAGGCAGAAGCATTACCCAGTGAAGAGCTGTATCCCTCTGGCCATCAGGACTTCGCTGAACAAAAAATGCTTAATAATAAGGATTAAGAAGGAATTACAAGTTATAAGAAGAAATTATAATAACAATTCATCTATGTTCCACTATTTTTTTTTTGGTACTGAAAAATTTGGCTGTTATATTTTCAATGGGAAGTGACATTTTGCTGACATATTTGGCTGCATCACAAGACAAGACATGAGATGTAGGAAATGTAATGCAGCAATAGGATAAAGAGAAGAGAATTAGATGCTGCTATTTGATATTTTTATAGCTTCTGTTTTTTCTTAAAAATGATTCAAACCGTATAATATGCAGCTATGGAAAATTCCAGTTTTTGGTGGTATGGGGTGTGACTTGTAGGAAAGAGCCCAGGGTACAGTTACACTAACTGCTCACATTATACCCCAACTAGAAGCTGGGGTTATCCCACCTTCTAAGCTTTTCATATTTTATAAGTCAACAGACATTTCTCCCATAGGAATGTAATACCTGGATACATAATTATCATCTTTTAAAATCTGATGCATAGATAATAATAACTGTTATGTTACTGAGCAAGGGTTAAACAAATTCTGATTATTTAAAAAATAATACTATATATATATATATACTATATGAATAGGTTTGAAAAATCTTTTTCAGCTTTTGAAAGCTACATTAGAAAAGATGAAGCCAGACACTTCATCCATATAGAAAGAGTAGTTGCATATATACCTACATACTCTGCTCTTGACAGCAGTTTGAATCCTGGCCTAAGGAAACATAATTTTGTACAAAGGTCAGTGCCTCAAGGGGGGAAGAAAGGGCTATTAAAATTCCTTTTCCAGTCTTCCTCTCATAATCTCTAAATAGAACATTTAAAATGTCATCGTGAATGCTCACGTATTATTAACATAGCTGTAAATCTGTCAAGTAAGAGTCGTTTGGAGAAGATTCTCACAGAATTTTTAAAAGGACTCAGAGCTGATAACAAAGCATTGGCTCAAGATCTGGGAGACAAATTATTTTTATCACTTTGCTCCAAATTTACTGAATAGCCTAGAGTCAACCAGTGTGCTAAGTGACCTTGTACCCCTACTAAACTCAGTGGGGATGTTCTGGGAATCAGATAATAATTCTAGGATACTTAGATCAGCCTGTTTGAGAAAGATAAACATAAATGTAAACAGATCATTGTATGGAGCTTGTTTAATGTGATTACTACTGAACACAGGAGTTTAAAAACAAACAAAAAAATCCCAAAGATTCAAGATTGCCATACACTTTTCCCATTCTCCATTCAGTAACTTGCAGTGCCACCCACTAATCCGCATAACACTGACCCTTTGGTCAGAGCTAGGTACATGGGAAAAAAGGAAAGGAACTCTTATTAGTTGCTTGCTATCTACCAGGCAGCTACACGTGTTAGTGTTATCTCTTTTAATCTTTACAACCATCCTGTTGTATATGGGGAAACTGAAGTTCAGGAAGCATAAGAAACTTGCCTAAAATCACAGTAATTAGAAAATATTCATTCCTTTATTCCACATCTCCCCCACTTTCACATTCCCAGCCCGTGCTGGGAATAAGCTACTCATACTGTAGAACTGATCCTCCTAAACACTTCTTGGCTGTATACAGCCTCTGCCTTAGTTCAGGCTCTTATTGTCTCTCCCTTAGTCCAATACATGGGTTTCTGATGGATTCTATGGCTCTGAAATTAATTTTTTCTTGTTTATGGATATGTAATCTTTTATTCAAAACAGAATATCTTTATTTTATTTATTTATTTTTTATGCAACAGTAAGGATCAAACCCAATGCCTCACACTGGGCAAGCACTCTGCCACTGAGCGTAACCCCAGCCCTGGATGTATAATCTTAAGGGCTACTTTTTTCTAAGACACAAAACTGATAATGTCACTATTGTTTTGTGCCTTTCTTCCTCCCTGGCTTATAAGTTACTTATAACAAGGGTGACATCAGCATTAAGGCAGAACAGGAAGCTCTAGGGCATCATTTCTCCATGACAACACCAAATAAACAACTACCCATGGGCCACAGTAGCTTTGTGGGAACTCTAAAACTAGTTAAGACACTGCAGCAGGCACCTCAGAGCCTAACCAAGGAAAAATCACACTCAGAGCAATCCAGTAGTTCATGACTTCTGTGCTCACCCATGCCCTACTCCATCCTCAGTGTGCTGTGCCACCCAAGTCCAGTTTCCTCCCTGAGGACAAAAGGACAGGACGAGAACTTGCTTGCAGCCTCATGGCTTGTCAGGCAACTGTCCAAAGGACTGGTCTCTGTCTGGGATGACTAGGACTGCTGAATGGAATGCTAGCATAATTTGAATAACATGTTTCAGGCTGCTGAAAACAGTGGCAGGCGTGTGTAGGGGTGGTAACACCTGCAGGGAGATGGCACCTGTGGAACCCAGGGGCAACAGATTATGGACAGAGGCACATAACAGAACATCCAAGGTCCTGAGAAGAAACAGGGGTGAGGCACTTAGGGAAATCAAGACTTTTAAAAGCATCTGTATTCAGGGGAATCGGGGAGGGGAGAATCACATTCACAGGCCCAGGAAAGACACACGTCCAAGAAAAAGTCTGAAAACACCTTAAGACATCAGAATGGGCTGTTTCATGAAAGCCTTGTCCTGCACAGAATTAGTTGTGAAAGGCTGGAGGAGGAGGCTGTTTCTTCAAATGCCTAATTTTTAACAAAAGAGCACACAGGTAAAAGGGGAAAAAAAAAAAAAAAAAAAAAGGAAGCAAGGCCCATTGAAAGGAACAAAAATCTCCAGAAACCAAGGCTAAAGAAACACTAACCTTGGCCTTAACAAAGGCTTTAAAATAATTATCTTAAATATGCTCTGTGAGCTAAAGAACACAGACAACTAAACAAAATCAGGAAAATGGAAATATCAAAAAAGAGATATAAACAATTAAAAGGAGAACCAGACAGAAATTCTAGCACTGAAAAAACAATAACTGAATCAAAAAATTCACTAGAGGAGTCCAACAGCAGAACTGAACATGCAGAAGAGAAAGTCAGCAAACTTGAAGATAGGTCATTTTAAGTTATTGGGTCAATGAACAAAAAGGAAAAAAGAACAAAGAAGGGGCTGGAGTGGTGGCTCAGCATTTATGGCACTTGCCTGGGATGAACAAGGACATGGGTTCGAACCCCAGCACCACATACCCAGTGAAGTGTTGGAGCAACGAAAGCCACATGAAAAACTAAATAAAATTAATTCTCTCTCTCTCTCTATCCCTCTCTCTTTCAAAAAAGAAAATAAAAACAATAAAGAACAAAGAAAAGTGAACAGAATTTAAGGGATTTATGGGATATCATCACATGGATTAATATATTTATTATGGGAGGATCAGCATGAGAGAGAAAAAAAGAGCTAATTTGATTTAAGAAAAAAAAACTACAAAAAACAAAAAAACTATGCAAAACAAGGGAAGACAAATTTCAACAAACTCCAAATAAGATAGATTCGAAGTCTTCCATTCTGACGATATTACAATCAAACTGTATAAAGCCAAAGACCAGGAGAGGATTTTGAAAGCTGCAAAATCAAAGTGGCTCTTCATATACAGTAAGATTATCAATGGATTTCTCAGAAGAAACCTTGCAGGCCAGAAAGCAATGGGATAATAATATAAAGTGGTCAAAGAAAAAAAGTCAACTGAGGCTACTTTATCCAGCAAAACTAGTCTTCAAAAATCAAAGTATAAGACATTCCCCAATAAACAAAAGCCAAGGGAGTTAATGACAGGACTCCTAGGCAGCTAAGCCATGCAGCGAGCCTACTGTCACTGCTGAGAAGTGGCAGCAGAGAGGGGGAGTGGTGGCCTGGAGGCTCCTGGGATTGGAGCATGGGCCGCAAGCACAGCCCACAGCAGCATGAAGCCCTGAGTGCAGGTGCAAGTGGGCCTGAGGCAGGGCCAGCCAGGGCTCGGGGAGATAAGGAAAGTAAAGGACGACCTGTCATCCTTCCAGGGACCTGCCAACAGTACAGACGGCTGCTGCAGAAACCCACTTCGCTCAGAGCTGCAACTCTGGAGGTGCCCGCCCCCCGCCTGCTCTTCAACAGAGCACCCGCAAGTCACAGGCCTCACCCTACCAAGCCCAGAAAGAATGGAAGCAAGGCCAACCTGAAGGGGATTCAGGGTTAACCAACAGTGATTTCCAACCCCTAATTAGCATAAATCTGGACCAACAGTGTTAGTATTTTTCCAAACCTTAATGAGCATAAGTTTGAACCAATATCAGTGACCAAAGTGGTGTATCAACCCAGGAGACCTGCTATCGGGTCCCTTCCTGCTCTGCAAGAGTTCTGCCGCTATTTCTTCAATACATTGTACTCTTCCATTTGCTCATTCTGGTGTGTGGATTTCATTATTCAAATTCAGAAGACAAGAAAGAAGAAATTAATGGTGAGCTGCTGTGGTGAACTGCAACACTTCTGGGCTGCAGAGGCCTGCACCTTAAGCAGACCCCACCTGCCAGCAGAAACAGAGGAAACTCCAGACCCACCAGACAGCAGAAGCAGGCAATTGAGTTTTATCTCAAAAGTCTGGTTTCATTACCACCAGACTTGCCCTACTATGGTAGAGTTGAAACAAAGTGATACTAGGCAGTAACTCAAAACCATACAAAAAGGTAAAGTTCTCCAGTAAAGATTAATTTTTGGACAAATATAGAAACTTGTATTACCATTGTGTTTATAACATCACTATTCTTTCATATGATTTAAAAGACAAAAACATTAAAATTATTACATGCTTATGGGTATACTATAAAGATGAAATTTATGACCACAACATCATAAACTAAATGGGGGCAAAGATGTCAAGGACTAGAGTTTACCTGATTGCAGTGATGTTGTTAGTTTTAAATAGATTATCATAACCTTAGGCAGTATTATACAATCCTCATGTTAATCACAAGGAGAATAAAATACACATAAAAGGAAATGAAACTGGAATCAAAACT
>PVKS010051875.1:0-10972 GCA_004027875.1 Aplodontia rufa
TGATTTCTATTCTCCCTCGGCTGGGAGATGCATACACTGTCTCTTGTGGCAGAAGACTCAGAGCCTTTAACTTGTCACGTGATCCTCCTGGCTAGAGTGAGTGGACAGGGCAGGGAGTTGCTCCCCTTTATTCCACAAACTGAAGACTTTCTAAGAAGGGTGGAGCCTGGGCCTGGCCAAGGCCTTCTCTTCCTGGATGAGACTGAAGTCCATGGTTTCAGTCCTGATGCAGTTTTCATAGGCTGCTCTAGAAGGCCAGAGAGAGCTGTTTCCTGGGGCTCAGAATGGTGGTCTGGCTTTCCTGCCAAGCAGCGTGATCCGCTAGGCACCTCAGTGGGCTGCTTCCCAGCAAAGCTCTTGTCTCTTGCAGTGTATGGGCTCAGCGGCTGTCTGCAAATGCACTCACACTATGCTTTTTTAAGGCAAGGGATTGGAGCAGCGATGTGGTCGCTGCATCTGTTCAGCTCCGCAGTGGCAGCCATGGCTTCTAGCAGTCCTGCTTACTGCAGCCACTCTGGCCTCGATTGCTGTCTCCCACAGCCCTCCTTTTGGTGGAATGTAATAAAAAAAAAAGCCACACTTCTGCATCTCTAGTGGGATGAATAAAATCCCTTTTTTTCTCCATTCTCTGTTCAGTTCCAGCACTGCTTGCTGACCCACTCGCTGCCGGCCGCTCATCAGCCACGTGCCAGCGGAAGGTAAACAAAGCCTGCAAAAGCACTATATTTAAAGTGCAGTGGCTTCTCTGTGGTGAACTTACTGGCTGCTAGACTCCTCCCCTACTCCTGGGCAGAATGTAAGCTAGGGCGTCCCTCAGCGTGTCCCTGCGTGGATGGAGAAAAATAAAAAACCACTCGTTTCTCCCAAGTCTCTGCTCCTCAAATCCACTGAGCAAAGTAGGACTGGGGTTTCAAGATGCTAATTCCCCCAAACGCACCTCAAAATACTGAAAATGAACTGGGGATTTTCCGTCTAGTCTCAGAGCCACTGGGGAAGCCATCCATCTTCAAATCACCATCTTGAATCCTCCAAAAATTGAATTTTTAATGATATCTGGCTTCAAATCTGTTAGGTATGATATTGTGAATCTGTGATAGTGTACTAAAATTATGAAAGAGTGGTAGAGCCCATAAACTGTACACAATAATTTTTATGTTCTGACTACAACAGAGTCTAATCACCTCCTTTAGTGTAGATTATATACTTTTATTATTACAGCCTACTTATAAATGCATTAGTTGTTTTTGGTATTTGCACTACATTTGCTGAATCAATCTGAGCTTACTCTCTATTAAATCCTGAAGTCTCCTTTATAAGAGCTCATGTTGCTAAGCTATATTTCCAAGAGTAATGTAGAAGATGAATGTGTGTTTGCTACAGATGTATTACAAATAACAAGCTCCCAGGTGCATTTAAAATATCATTCAATATATCAAGATATGATTTCCAAGGATGTTTTCAGTAACATGATTACTGCATTGTTACTACCTTAGTATAATATATAAAGCATTATGCATAGAGGAGTATCAAATTAAGTGTGCTTGATTTTGAATACTGAATCTGGTATTTACCAGGAATGTGACCTTTAGGAACTCACCTTAGTCCTAAATTGATTTTAACTTTTATCAGTATTACTGTCAATGGAGGATTCATCTACAAAAATGGGTTTTATGATACTATGTATATCCACAAAGAGTTGCTCTATATTCTTGGCCCATAGTAGATGTCAAATTGAGGTAGATATTGTTATCATCATAAATAGTAATAAAGTAGTTGTTCCCAAACTTTCTTTCACATTAGAATCATATAGAGAAGTTTTAAAACTTCTGATGCTTAAATTGTGTGCCATATCAATTAAACCAGACTATCTAGAGGTAGGAGCCAGGAGATTCCAATGGGCCAAAAAAAATTGGTAAATATTAATCTGAACTAAGAAATCTTTGTTTTTGTCATTGACAAATAGAAATTTGTCATATTAAAGAATCTTATGCCTAATTTAGTTGACAGCTGGGGTTATTATAGTCTCTTAATACCTTTTCCCAATTCCAGTAAGGTTTTTATTTATTTGCTTTGTAATTAACTACAAGTTTTTGTAAATTTGTTCCCAAGAAGTTAATCCTTTCAAAATTTGTGAGTCCATGTTTATTGTAAAGTGAGTCTCATATCACGCACAAATATAAATTCCTTAAATATATATATGACTTTAAAAGAACATTAGACTTTCAAAAACATTAGTTCTTTCAAATACTATTCTTTTTTGAATTGAAAAAATAACTTTATTTGGTGGCAGTTAAAAATAAACATTACTCTTTAAACACAATATCAAGAATCTTCAATATTCTCACCTTTATTCCCTGGACATATTATATTTGTATACAGTTTTCTTACCTTTACACAATCCTCTTAAAATGCAGTACCTTGAAACGAAGTCAGTATGTCAAAATTCCTTGCATGGAATATTAAAATTTTAGAATGTAACAAAAATCATTTTATAGTTGTGTGTCATTATTGACTTATGTTGAGTTTATATTTAATCCAAACTCCTGGGTCTTCTTCAGAAATACTGATATTATTCCAGGTCTTCTGCATCTTACAATTTTTTTAAGTATAATAAAAGTAATTTATATCTATTTATGTTAAATATATTTTTCTTCAATACTTCATCAAGTTGAAAGTTTTTGAAGACTGATTCTTTAATTAATTCCAAAAATTTTTCAAGCAAAATTACTATTATAATGAATTGATATAGCTGATGATTATAGATAGTAAGAAAGATTAGATTATTCCTAGGAAGTTTTTGATTTAATTTGTTTTTGGAAAGAGTTTTTTTCCTTGTATATTATCTTTATTCAACTGTAAACATTGTTTTTACTTTGGATTCATGATAATAAAGAATAAGTGGAAATATATACTACCATTTCTTCATTAAATATATAAATATTGAGAATCTACTATGTGAGAGGGACTATGCTAGTTTTTAGAGATCCATAGATTAGTAAAATAAATAACAGTTGTCTCAAGTACCTCCTGGTTTAATCAGAAGATAATGCAGTATAACAAGTGATATGATGCATGATAAAGCCAAGCAGATGATAGTCTGAGTATAATTAAGGTGCACCAAACCCATTCTGGAAGTTCAAGGAAAGGTTCCAGGATAATATTCTGAACAATAGTATGTAATAGCCAGATGAAGAAGTTGAAAGAAGGGTCAAGGATGAGTCAACATAATGTACTTAGTGCACTCTGAATATGGAAATGCTGAACAAAGTTCATCACCATAAAATGTTGGTTATGCTTGAAATTAAGAATTTAGAATATACATGTGACAGAAATATGAGCAGAAGTCAAAATATTCAGTTGGAAATAAAGATGAGCTGCTTGGGGTACTATGAGTAAGCTCTTTTTAGGCTGGAGGATCTCAAAGCAGCAGAGAAGGTAAATGTGCATTCTACATAAAATGTACAAAATTATAGAATGAAAGAGACATTTCAGCAACAATATTTGGAGAATTGAATATTTCACCTTCAATAATGCATATAATATCTAGGCAGGAAATCAATAAGGAAATAAAAGACTTGAATATTTATATCAAATAAGCCTAAGAAATATCTATACAAAACTCCAACTAATAACAGACAAACACATTTTTAGTACAAACTGAATAATTTTTAGGATAGGTCATAAAATTCCTTAATGAAATTGAAAGGTAGAAATTATATAAATTATGTTCTTCAAAAATGGAGTAAGATTAGAAATAAATAACTGAAATGACAACTGAAAGGGATTTGGGGAATTTACAAATATATGGAAATTTAATAGTGTACTCCTCAGCCCTGGAGTCATGATTGATTTTTTATTTTACTTACTTTTATTTGCTTTGAGGTTAGTTTGTTCTTTTCCCAGTATCTTAATGTGTAAGAGTAAGCTATTGATTTATAGATTCTAGGAATTTTTAAATTTCTCCCTTCTTTTCTTCTATGATTCACTCCTCTTTCAAGTGCAGTATTCAATATCCATGTGGTTTCTATAATTGCTCTTGCTGTTGATTTCTAATTTAATTTCATTATGATATGATAAAAAGCAAGAGATTTTTTTTCTTGTGTTTGCTAAGATTTGCTTTATGACCTAAAAGACAATGTCTATTTTGGAGAAGGGTACACTAGCTGCTGAGAAGAAAATGAATGCAGTTGTTGTTTGATGAAATATTCTATAGATGTGTGTCAGGTCTACTTCATTTATAGCATTTTTATTGATCAGAAGTATCATTATTGATTTTATATCTGGATGACCTTTCTGTTGGTGAAAGGGATATGTTGAGATCATCTAGTCTTTTTGTATTGAGAGTAAATATCAATAAGTTATTGTTTTATATAATTAGATGCACCAACATTTGGGGCATAAGCATTTTTTCTTATCACATCTTCTTGTTGGGTTCTTCCATTTATCAGACAGAAGTGACTTCCTTCTCTTTTCTGATTAATTTTTGTTTGAAATCTCTTTTGATGGATGTGAGAATACTTATTCCTACTCTTTTCAGACTCCATTTGTGTGGAATATTTTTTCCAGCTTTTTACTTTCAGCCTGTGGATGTCTTTGTCTGAGTCTCTCGAAAATATCATATAATTGTATCTTCTCTTTTAATTTACTCTCTCAGTTGTTGTCTTTTAATTGGAGATTTGAGATCATTTATATTCAGTGTTATAAGGAAAAGTTTATTATTTCCTGATATTTTGACTTATTTCATATATTTAAGTCAGTCTTAATTTTAGTTTGGTTGACAGATCTTCTAGTATCCTTCATTAAGTGGAGAGCTGGGGATTGTTGTTAAGTCCTTTTATATGTAGTATTTCTTTAAATATTTTATATAGTGCTGATACAGTGGTCATGAATTCTTTTAGTTTATACTTATCTTGGAAAGGTTTCATTTAATCTTCAATTTGAAATACAGTTTTGCTGGATATAGCAATCTTGGTTGACAGTTGTTTCCTTTCAGAGCTTGGATTATTTTATTTTAAGCCATCCTGGATTTTATAGTCTGAGCTGAGAAATCAGATGTAATCCCCATTTATGTACCTGTAAATGTGACCTGACATTTTTGTCTTGAGGTTTTTCATATTTTATCCTTATTCCCTATGTTAGAAACTTTGAATACAATGTTTCCTCTGCAGAGTTTCTTTTTTCATCTTTTGTACTTGGTGCTCTATATGTATCCTGTACATGACTATTCATCTCATTCTAAAGGTCTGGAAGATTTTCTACTATTATTTCGCTGAAAAGGTTCTTAAGGACACTAACCTATATCCCCATGACTTTTTCAATTCCAATTACTCTTAAGTTTGGTTTCTTAAGAGTTCTTGTGTATTCCAGTCATGGTCTTGTATTTTTTTCTTTACTGCTTCCCGAGTAATCAAGTTCATTTACACTCTTTGAGGCCCGAAGTACTGTTTTCAACACAATCTAATCTGTTGGTGATGCTTTAAAGTGCACCACTGTTGTCTCATTTTAGGAATTCAACATGGGTTCTTTGCAGAATCTCTATCTCTACAGAAATGATATTTTACCTCCTATAGTTTCTCTCTTACCTCATTTCTTAGATCTTCTTTTATCTTTTTAATAATTCTAATAACCAACTTTTGTAGACTTTCTATGGAATTTTATCCTCTTATATGTTGTGGGTTCCTTTGCTGGGGGTTGTAAATTAGTGGAGTAAACTTGTTTGCCTCTCTCCTCACGTATTCAGAGGTCCAAGAATTGCACATCTGTTGGGATGGATTCATCCTCTTCTTTTATTAGGAGTTCTTTGATGAATACTATGTATTTCTAATAAGTCTTGTGCTCGCAGTGTGTCTTTGCTTCAACATTTAGGTTCAGCAAAATCCAAGCATTAATTTCAACTTCAAATGCCTCTTTAAAAGGAGAGTGTGTCACAAGTATAGTGGTAGTTTAAAATTAAAGCATATTTCAGCATATACTGTAATTGCAATTACTAATGATCTATACAACTCTAGTAACCAAGGAGAAATATAGGTGAAGACTAATAGTATAAGATGGAAGGGTTACATACTAATAATTGAATTTAAATGTGGACCGATTTCCTAATTTCTTCTTCTGCCCTAATATCGTTAGCAGATAGGGAATCTATTGATTTAAGAGTATTGATCTTGTGACCTGCTAATTTGCCAAATCTATTTATTAGATCAAGCAGTTTTCTGGTGGAGTTTTTTGGATTTTCCAGATATAGGTTCATGTCATCAGCAAAAAGAGATAGTTTGACTTCCTCTATTCCTATTCTTATCCCTTTGATTTCCTCCTCTTGCCTGATTGCTTCAGCCAGGGCTCGAGGAATAAAAGTGTTGAGAACAGGCAGTCTTGTTTTGTTCCCAAATTTAGTGGAAATGCTTTCAACTTTTCTACATTAAGTATTATACTAGCTCAGGGTTTGACATGTATGGCTTTCACAAAATTAAGATAAGTTTCTTTGATCACTATTTTCTCTAGAGTTTTGAACATAAATGGGTGTTGCATTTCATTTGAGGTCTTTTCCACATCTATTGAGATGATTATATGGTTATTTTTCTTAATTCTGTTAAGTGATGCATCACATTTATTGATTTGTGTATGTTGATTCAGCCTTGTACACTAGGAATGAAGCCCACTTGATCATGATGAATTATATTCTTGATGTGTTTTTGAAGGAGATTTGCAAGAATTTTATTCAGGATTTTTGTGTCAATGTTTATGAGGAGTATTCATCTGTAGTTTTCTTTTGTTTGATGTGTCTTTGTTGAGTTTTGGCATTAGAGTTATGGTTGCTTCATAAAAAGTGTTTCAGAAAGTTCCCTCTTTTTAAATTTCGTGGGATAGGTTAATAAGAAGAGGTGTTAGGTCTTCTTCAAAGGTGTGGTAAAATTCAGTGGGGAATACATCAGATCCTGGGATTGTCTTCTGTGGAAGACTTTTAATCACTGTATGGATTTTAGTGCCCCTTATTGGGTTGTTTAGGATTTCAATTTCATCCTGCATCAATTTGGGAATGTTGTATGTGTCTAGAAATTTGTCCATGCCTTTCAGGTTATCCAGTTTAGAGGGGTATTTTTTTCAAAATATGTTCTGATAATCTGTTTGATTTCAAGGAGGTCAGTGGTGATCATCCCCTTTTCATTGGTGATTTGTTTGATTTGCTTTGATTCTCTCCATCTTTTAGTTAGATTAGCTAGGGGTCTGTCAATTTTATTTATTTTTTCAAAGAACCAACTCTTTGTTTCATTGATTACTTTTATTGTTTATTTTGCTCTCAATGTCATGGATTTCAGCTTTGATTTTAATTATTTCCTGTCTTCTGTTGGCTGTGGGATTAGACTGTTCTTCCTTTTGTAGAGATTTGAGTTGAAGCATAAGCTTATTTGTTTGGGATCCCTCCTGATAATGTGGACACTCAGTGCTATACATTTTCCCCTTTAAAATGCTTTCTTGCTTTCTCAGAAGTTTTGATATGTTGTGTCTTCATTCACATTCTCTTCCAAGAATTCCGTAATTTCTGTTCTTATGTCTTCTTGGATCCATTCTTCATTTAATAGTGTGTTATCCAATATCCATGTATATGTGTGATTTCTGTTATAGTTTTTGCCGTTAATTATTAGGGTCATAACATCATGGTCTGATAGAATACAGAGAACAATATCTGCTTTTTTATATTTGCTGAGATTGTGTTTGTGAACTAGAATATGATCTATTTTGGAGAAGGATCCATGTGGTGCTATTTTGGGGTGGAATATTCTGTAGATGTCAGTTGGATTTGTTTGATTTATGTTGTTGTTTAGACTTCAGACCTCTTTTTTTTGCTTTGATGATTACTCTGTTGGTGATAGAGAAGTGTTAAAGTCTCCCAATACTATTGTGTTGAGGTCCACAAGTGGTTTTATATCTTGGAGTGTTTTTTCCACATAGGTGGAAGCATTGATGTTTAGAGAGTATATATTTACTATGATTGTTTCCTCCTGTTGTATTGTTCCCTTTACTAGGATGTAGTGGCCTTCTTTATGTCTTCTGATTAATTTATGCTTGATATCCACTTTGTCAGATATAAGAATTGCAACTCCAGGTTGCTTTCTTGGTTCATATTCCTGGTATATTTTTTTCCCCATCCTTTCACCCTTAATCTGTGGGTTTCATTGGCTGCAAGGTGGGTTTCCTATAAGAGTGTATTGTTGGGTTTTGCTTTTTGATCCAATATGATAGTCTGTATCTTTTGATTGCTGCATTGAGACCATTCACATTCATTGTTAGAATAGTTATGTGATTGTGGTTCATAGTCCCAAATTTAAATATATAAGAAGCCTTGTTGATTTACATGGGGCCAGACATGGCATGTGAATTCCTTGTGAGCCACTTTTGGTACAAATAACTGAATGGGCATCATAAAGCAAATGCTATATTATTGCACACAATGACAGTGTTTATCTGTCCCCAGAAGAGGTATTGATAGAAATAGCAGAATAGTGGCCATGAAATTCAGAATCTACTATAGAGTGTGCAACAACAAACCTGTCATATCAACTAGCCTTGAAAGTGGATGATGCTGAAATGTTTGGCTCATACTCAGCTCAGGGATTCATGTAGTTTCATCTGGTAAAGCTACTGAGTAGCAGAGTGGGACCTTTGTTGTGACTATGATCACCATGATGTTCAGAAACTTTTGCAACTGGTTTACGAGAGGAATTTGGGAAGGCCTGGAGATGCAGGAATGTTAAAAACAGACTTTAATTGACAATTACAGTTGGAAGTGAGAATACCAGGATGCTGATAAGATTGCAGGCAGTAAAGACTGCTCATGATGTTTCAGATGGGAATGGGGACTCTATTGGTAACTAGATGTCATATGTGTTACATTAAGGCAAACAATTGTTTATATTTTGTCCATGTCCTGAGATTTCCTGTGAAGATAATTTTAAATGTAATGGACTAATTAATCTGACTAATCTCAAGGCAGCCCAATACTCAGGTGGAGGCATCTGTAGATGGCTAATTTTAGCCAGACTTACTGTGATAATAAGAAGCAAAAAGTGAAGCAATACAATTTGAAAAATTGTAGTTTGGCCAGAAAGAAGCCCTTATAAAGTTGGTAGCAAGAGATGCATTATTGTTCAAGGCATTCATTTCATTAAACAGAAGCCAAATAATTTGCACTGGGACAAGAGTAAAAATGCCTTGAGGGAATCTCAGGAATTGGTCAAACTCCGCTTTGCTTTGAAAGACTTTGCTTTGAAAAGACAGCCTCTGGGCACCCTGGTCACACAAGGAAGGCTAGGAAATTGTTTTCCCAGGAATCATTTCACCATGATCAGCCATGTAGACACACAGTAGCACTTGCAGCTGTGATACAAGGGTGCCCAGCAAATACTTCCAATGCTAGTAGATTTTGGCATAAAGAATGTAAGAATTATAGGGTCATGGAAGTTTCAACCCAGATTAAAAAGGAAAGACTATGGATATATACTTTTTTGTGATAGAGTATGAATTCCCTGTGCATAGACCCTGAAAGGGTGACACATGAAGTTGTGAGAGTGAAGTTGAAGATGCAGTGGAGAACCCAGAAATGTATACAACCCAAGAATGTGAAACGTATATTGTAGAAAGTCTCAGGCAGCCAGTCAAGCCAGCCCAAGAGAGAGACTATATGGTCTGCAACTTACAATATCTTATGGATGGGACTGACTAAGCCCTATGGAGCCCATATTTTTCTGCCAAGTTCCCCAGACACTGGACATGGAACTTTAGGATTTAATGTTTCTCCTGGCGAGTTTTGGTCTTCCTTTCGTCTGATTCTTCATTTCTATCTCCCTATTCCTATTTTTGGAATGGGAATGTTTACCCTGTGACACTGTATGTTGTAATTAAGTAACTTGATTTTTATATTTATAGGGGCCCATGGGTAAAATTTTGCCTGTGGTTTCAGACAAAATTGGACATGGACTTCTGAGCATTATTGGAACTGCTTAGACTTTAGAGACTCTTGGAGATAAACTTAGAGCATTTTTAATTTTAAGATGGACATGATCCTTTGGGTACCAGAGGTATACTATTACGGTTTGCATCTGCTATGCCCACCCCAAAGACTCATGTGTTGAAGGCATTGTTTCCCAACAAACTAGAGGTGGGGTTTTGGAAAGTAATTGGATTATGAGGGCTCTGACTTCGTCAATGTGTTAATCTACTAATAGGTTAGTGGGATACAGTGGAAAATTCAGGAGGTGGGACCTAGACAGGGGAAGTAGGTCAGTGGGGTATATCTCAGAAAGTTTTTTCTTGTCCCTGGGCTCATTCTCCCTCACTATTTGCTTCCTGGTTTCCATGAGATGAGAAGTTTTGCTCTACCATGCCTTTTTACCATGATGTTCAGCCTCACCTGAAGACAAGAGCAATGGAGCTATCAGAATATGGATTTAAACTTTTGAAACTGTGAGCCAAAATATATCTTGCCTCCTTTAAGTTGTTTTGTTCTCATTTTTTGAAGTGATAAAAACTTTTTAAAATTAAACTGAAGTGATAAAAACTTGACAGACACAACTAGATAAAAGGATGACTATAAACAAGATGTTAGAAATACAGTAAGTTATGTGTGGGAAGGTGAAGCTTTATTATATATTCCCATGATTAGGTCTCAGTCTTTTGGTAAATATGTGCCATTGGACTATGTACTTGCACCCATGCTTCTCAGTCCTTCAGTGGAATAGGATGTCTGAAGTAGGCTGGTGTTATTTCTCTTTTTCCTACAAGGAGAATTACAATGGGACGGAGATGGGTATTTCATTGTATTCATGTCAGTTAGGCTCTGAAAAAAACACAGTAGACTATACTCTGGTTACATACTTTCTCCTTCGTGAAGACCTTATTAACAAAAAAATACTCTGTGTATTTTATTATTTGGTAAATATCGACTTACAATTAGGAGGGACACAATATCAAACAAGTA